>SJYR01003936.1:69981-111538 GCA_006410655.1 Kobus ellipsiprymnus | reverse complement strand
TTGGAAAGCAGAAATACTTAGAGGAGAGATTATCTCAACTCCAGAGTGAAAACGTGTTGCTCCAACAGCAACTGGGTAATGCATGAAACAGAGCCAACAGTAAAGAGAAGATGGTCATTAGCATCCAAGACCAGTTTCAGCAGATCATGAGAAAACTTCAGGCCAAACGTTAAGAAACAAGGTCTGATGCTGGAGGAAAGAAACAGGCAGTTAATCAAGGAGTGTAATCGTTTAAAAGAGAGAATGTATTGGTACAAAAATGAGAAAGCAGAAGGAGAAGTGAGTATCCAAAAGGAGAAGTATCTCAGACTTCCTGAAAGAAAGTTCAAAGTGATTCTTGATTCTGGCTAAATGTTGAATCTAGTTGAATATAAAAAATACACAGGCTGTGAATCTATGGTCTCTAAACCAGCCTAAAATCACACCTTGTATCCAGCAAATAAAAATTAGACGGAAGAAATCCTTTACTTTGAATAGGGACATTGTGTCGTTTATGAAATGCTAAGAGATTTAGTTCTGAATTGTTAACGTAGACAGGTACTAGTAATCTACTCTGTATTAAGGTAATAATTTTAATCTTTATGTTACCACATGTCAGTATCATGACGAAGCAGATAAATGAAATCCTCAAACCTGAAATGAATATCTTGAAGTGAAGCTTCACTTACCTGGATTATCTTGATAGTCACTTCCAGGTTTCCCAGAGGCTGTATTTTATATATCATACTTTGGATTCAGTAGCTTGTAATAGCTTTTTGCTATATTTGTTGGTACAATTTTATTTTTGTTCATGTCAATTTGAGTTAATATGGGAAACATTTTAGCCTTGAATCATTTATTCTTAAAGCCTCTCAATTCTTCAAATGCATCTACTTATCATGAAATCATAATCTGGGACTCAGGTGGTGAGCTTTAGCAAAACTATTCTTGATTTAATCTTCCCACTGCTATTTATGCTTTACTTACCATTTTTACAAACAATTTGTTCATAATTCTCATTTTAAGTATGAATTACTATCATTTGAATACAAGCTTGTCCTCTAAAAATGAAGGATGGCAGGATTCGTGAGCAGTAGGAATGGAGTGAGTCATGGAGAGGGTTGTAGGAGCTGCGGTCTGGAGGCAGGTAGAGGCCAAGTTATGGAGGCTCCTTGAAGGCCATGGGAGCAACCTTGTTTTTTAAATTGCATTTTTCCTTTATATTGGAATACGGTTAATTTATAATTTTGTGTTAGTTTCAGTTGTACAGCAAGTTGATTCAGTTATTTGTACACTATATCCATTATTTTTCAGTTCCTTTTCCCAGGTAGGTGACTACAGAATATTGAATAGAGTGGTAGCCAAGGGCAAAGGTGGGGAGGAGGGATAAATTAGGAGTCTGGGATTAATATAGACACACTACTAGATATAAAATAGATAAACCACAAGGGAATGGCCTCATTTTTCTGCTGAGGTAGGAATCTATTGCAAAGATCTGAGCATTGGTTGGAATATGTGAAGATCTCTGAGTTAATCAAAGCTTCTAATAAAAAAGGAAAAGAAAATGTTTCCACACTGTTTCCACAGTGTGGAATTTTCCATCACTTTTCCCACCTGCACACTCATTTCTTTCTGGACGTGAAGTGGTGAAGCTCTGCAGATTTATTGGGAGGGGCAGGGCATGGACAGTGGGGGCGCATCCTTTGTCTGAGTAACTTAATATCATGAAGGCTGGAGGGTGGCCCCTTCCCTGTCTGTAACCAGATTCAGTGAGGAGGAAAAAGAAGGTGAGTTGCTGTCTGTGGTGATAGTTTTCAAAGTCCATATGTTGGAGTTATCTATTATTAACATAACATAATAGTAAAGTGATTTGATAAACTCAATGACAGAGCATCTTATTAGGCAGTTGTGAGACAACTTCAACAAGAACTGAATGACGCTACAAAAAAGGAGTCTATGTCGGAGGCTTCACTGAAAGTCATGTCATGTTATTGTGCTAAGTTAGAAGCTGAGGCACAGGATTTGAAGAACAATTGTAAACTACTACAGCTATGTCAACTCGCAAGTCAGGTATGTATGAAATTGAACGTGTTAACAGTTAATATGTAGGATAAAGTGTTTTAGGACACTCGTTTCCATGGTCAGCTTTCTTCTGTATTTTTGTTACAAGTAACTTACTACAATTTCCTTATCTTTATAATGCACTCGTTTCTTAAACTCTGACTTTCATCCCGCCATTTGCATTATATTACTTTTTTCTTATATTATTTACCCTTAGGAAAGTTGAGAATTGTGCCTCATTATTCANAGTAACTTACTACAATTTTCTTATCTTTATAATGCACTCGTTTCTTAAACTCTGACTTTCATCCCGCCATTTGCATTATATTACTCTTTTCTTATATTATTTACCCTTAGGAAAGTTGAGAATTGTGCCTCATTCACACAAGTTGAGAGCCTTTTTTTTTTTCTTTGAAACAATACTTTTTAAAGTGATAGCTGTATTACCATGATGAGGCAAGCCAGGTTAAAATCAGAGGATAATATTAGTTTAATGGAACATTCAGAAAATTATCATTTCTCATCTTGCCTTTTGTGAATGGCTGTAGAGTTCTGTATATATTTATTTCATGAATTTCAGAATGACTTGTGCAGAAAGGGTATTATACAAACCAGTTGAAGTTTAGGCATTGCCTTCTTTCCTTTTCATTTTAAGGATATTGTAAAAGCATGGAGGTACTCAGATGGTGTAGAATTCGTACATCCAAACTAGAGAATTAAGAAGATTATCTGGATCCTGCCATTGGATTTTTTTTTAAAGCTGTTGAGATATAATTGATGTATCATAGAATTCCCCCACTCAGCATGTGTAGTTCAGTATCTCTTAGTCTAGAGAGGTGTAACCAGTGACTACAGTCAATTTTAGAGCATTTCCATCACCCCCTAAAAGAAACCCTGCATCCCTTAGCCACCGCCCATGGCCTCCCATCTCTCTCAGCCCCAGGAAACCCCCAGTCTAACATCTGTCTCCGTCGACAAGCCTGTCCTCAGTATTTCCTATAAATGGAATCATGCAGTATGCCCCTTTGAGGTTAGCTTTGCTCATTTGACGTCATGTTTTCACAGCTCATCCGTGTGATAACAAGTATCAGGTCTTCCATTGCTGTGGGTTGTCAACAGTAAGCTGAGCCTTGTATCCATCATCACTTGATGGAGCTCTGGGTTGTTTCCGCTTTGGGAGTATTAATAATGCTGTTGTGAACATTGATTCCCATGATTCTGTGTGCACATGTTTTTATTTCCCTGTGGTGGGATCTCATCCTCAAAGTTAGCTGGCTGATTTCACCCTTTCTTGGCCCTTGCTCAGACTGTCCTTTCTGTCTTTACAGTTTCTTTTCCTCTTGGGTAGTCCTTCATTATTTCAGACCTGGTGTCCAGTCTCTCCTCCTTCATGGAGCTTTCGTGACTGTCCAGCTCTTTGGGCCTTTTCACATCAGCGCTTGTTACCTAGTCTCTGAGGAACAGTTTAGCCCCTAATTTTACACTGTTGACATTTCTTCCATGAGGGGGAATCTTGGCTAAGTATACACTGGTGTAACAGGGAAAATTTATTGATATGCACGGCACTTGTCTTGTGTAAATGGACAATAACAAAGGATTACAAGTGTGAGGCAATTTTCGTTACTGTTCAGAAAAATGTGTGGGTCATCTCTGTGAACTGTTAGGAAATGCGATTTCTTTGACTTTGCAAATAATTCTCTTTGGAATGCAATTCAAATTAGCAAAAAGTCTTTGTGCTTGAGAAAAAGGCTTATGGGATTGCAATCCATATTTATAAGATTTATTAATTAGAGTCTTATTCTCACAGTCTTCTTTTGGGAGGGACTTATTAACTTAGCCCTAGATAACTCAATACAGTATCCCTCAAACTTATTTAAAATCCTGGGACATTAAGATGGGGGAGAAGTAAGAGACATTCTACTAAGAGGTGACTTGTAGTCATTTTATGAGGAAAGATGGAAAAATATTATTGTAGAACAATAAAAGAGTGTAAAATCAAGTGCAATTGCTGTGTGACAAAGATGACAGTGAAGAATATATTTTGTGACTCTTGGTGGTTTGAACTTCTTTCTTGATTCTCTGAGTGATCCCTGGTCCTACAGTCTACAATACAGATACCATCATATTTATTTGATCCTGGGTTTGAGTTAGGCTGTGCTCAGTCCACTTTCTTCATTAGCAAACAGTATCATTTTATTCTTGAAGACTGATGATTTTCCACCAGAGCTGGAAACTGCATCTTCAAAATGTCTGCACCTGGATATCAAAAAATCAAGTTTTTCAACAGGAGTTGTTATCTATGAAACTAATGCAAAAGAAATGTAAAAAGCTGGAGAGAAGAAAAAGAAGTTGGAACAAGAAGCAGTGACCCTCAGAAGTAAAAAAAAAATGAATATGGCAGAACACAGTCAAGTAGAGCAGTAACAAGAGGAGACTGAAGACAGAGCGAGACAGGATCGCGTAGAGAAATGAAAGGAAGGCAGCCTATTTTTGCAGGTTAATTTGCTGATCTGTCATCTACTTGAATCACTTTCACTGCACATTACATTTTGGATCTATACAGCTTATGTGTGTCCTCTACCTCCCTTAGAGCAGTTAGTTTTGTAGATTTCTGGAAGGAAGGAGGCACTTGTTTTCCCTTTAAATATTTCAGTTTCCATCACAGTTACCAATAAATTGACCTCTCAGAATGATCTTCACTAGAGAATCCTTTTACTTATAAGACCAATTGGTAAAAAACAAGACCATTAGGAAGAAAAGAAAATATTGTGGTTTAAAACTGGTACCATCCTCTTGAATTATTCTTAAGTCGTCTTGCTCAATTTTTAAAATTTTAAGTTGATCCTCTTATTCTTTGAATTATCAGATTATATAAGTACTACTATAACAGTGATTCCACTTTAATTTTATAATTCAGTTTTAATTCACCTCACATTAATGATAATTGTTTTAAACTTCCACTCTTTTTCTTTTTTTTTTTTTCTTCACCTTTGAAATCTCTTCCTGAATCACTGACTCAAAACTAAAGGGAACAAGTATACTTTTCCAGGTTAATGATTATTTTAAAAATGTTATCTTTTACAATTTGCCTTAGACACAAGCTGGACTTCAACAGAAGGAACTCATAATTAAAGACTTGGAATCTGGACCCTCCAAAATGAAAAGTTTGCGAGAAGATTCTAATAAAGCAGAGTTGGAAAAATATAAGCAGCTCTACCTAGTAGAATGTGAAGTTATAAAGTCATTGGAAGAAAAACTAGAGAAGTAAGTCAAAACACAGAATCACAGAAACTAAATTTAGTTCATTAATTTGTCTCTAAAGCCTAATTTTTATAGAGTGGGGTACATGAGATTAGTAGGAAGTGAATGATAACTAGATGGTCACTGCTAAGGGGGCGCCTTAAGACAAACTGTTAGTACCGTATCAAGTTGTTCCACACTATGTAAAGGCACACTTATGAAATAGGGGAAATTAACACATGGGTTAAAGGTGGGATAAACTGCAAAGTGGCTGAAAATGATATAGTGACCTGACTGAGGGGTCTGGAGACTGGAAAGGGCAGATCCCACGTGCAGTGCCTAGTCCAGGTTTCCCCACTCTCTGAAAGCAGAGCACTCCTAGGAAGCTTTTCATAAGCCAAAGCAGCATAAAGCCAAGAAGCAGGGACCCGAGGACACATTCTGCTGGTCGATACATAAAATGAATGTGCACAAGGGAAGCACAGGTGCTCCCAGAGACGGTCCAGGGCTGTGGCGACTTGGTGCTGAGGTGTGGGGTGTGGCTTCCGGGGAAGGAGCGCAGTGGGGCCAGTCTCCGTGCTTGGGGAGCGCGACGCCTCTCGCTGTAAAACCTACGCTGAACACTGTTTAGAGTTTTGGCTTTTTAAATGAGACCAGAAATTGTCTTCAGATATTTTTTTTTTTCCCCCTCGATTATACAAAACTTCGTAGAAGTGAAGTAACATGAAGTGAACTTTGGAAAAGCAGGAGATACTTGTAATTGATCCTGGGGCTGTTTTAGCTCTTTTCAGCCTCAGCCTTTGACTTTCTCGTCCTCCCTTGGGATTGTGGCTCTAGGTGATGCCTCAGAGCCAAAAGCGTGATTTCTCTGAGGTCATGAGTGAAACGTGTATACAAGAGTGGTGAAAGCAAATGCTTGAAAGTGGCTTTGTGGGATGGGGTGTTTCTTCATCCCTGAACTGTTTCCTGGAGGCAGGTGTGTCCCAGAGGGCAGCAGGTGTCACTGTGAGGCCACCTCCCTTTCTCTCTGATGCCCTTTCTCTCCTCTCCCAACTGTGACTTGTTACTTGAGGAGCCCTAGACACGTGTGTACTTCTTTAGAGCAAGGTTACAACTATCATTGTTTACAGGAGGTCTGCTCTGTGTTTTCAGGGTTCAAACAGTTTATTGGGAATTCCATTTACTGTATGGCAACTTTAAAAATGCAGCTAATTTAGGGAAACATGAGTAAAGTTGGTGTTTTCCATCTTCCCCAGGACTCATGAGAGGCTGGCAGTGATCAGCACCAAACTTGAGGCGAAGAAAGAGCAGAACAGATCTTTACTCAGCCCTCTTAGCACGAGGCCAGTCCTGGAGCCCCCTTGTGTTGGAAATTTCAATAATCCTGTAGTGTCCAAGGGAAATCTTACTCCAAGAGCAAACGTAGGGTTTTCTACCTCAATTCCATGCCCTTCGAATAACAGCATGGAGACTTACTTGATCGAGGTTAGTTCTATTATCTTTTGTTCATGGGGTTTCAGATTTCTGATATGAATGATCCTTGTTTTTAATTTGGTGAACTTCTGAGTTGTTTATTTGACTTACGCATACTAAGTAAAAGCTGTCATCAACCGTGCTAATCAAGGAGACATTTAATGATTTTTTTTGTCCTAGATCTCTTGTTTTTAAGAGATACTTTTTAAATTTCTTGAAAAGCTGCACTGAAATTCTGCTTTAGAAAGGAAATCTTATTGCCTAGTAACTGCAAGTATACTTTAAGATGTTTGCCTTACTTTCTAATTGATTTCACTTTGGCAGTGGTTCATAATCATTTCCAAGCTTTGCGACACCCACTGCAGTTTATCTACCCCTAAGCATAAGTGACAGTGGCAACCCACTCCAATACTCTTGCCAGGAAAATCCCATGGACAGAGGAGCCTGGTAGGCTGCAGTCCATGGGGTCCTGAAGAGTCGGTCATGACTGAGCAAGTTCACTTCCACTTTTCACTTTCATGCATTGGAGAAGGAAATGGCAGCCCACTCCAGTGTTCCTGCCTGGAGAATCCCAGGCATGGGGGACCCTGGTGGGCTGCCATCTACGGGGTCACACAGAGTCGGACATGACTGAAGCAACTTAGCAGTAGCAAGCATAAGTGAATCACTGGCATCTAAACACTAGCCACATATGGATGTGTTTTTATTTGAAAGAATCCTAGATAAATCCTTTTTATGAATTAAACAAACTTGTAACACTAACTCAGAAGATTAATTTCTGGTTTTAGGCTAACACTTTTTGCTATTTTCTTGTACAAGAGTATGTCTTTAATTGCTATTTTACTCATAGAATTTTGATTTAAATTTCTAAAAACTATCTTGCTGAGCAGTTGTAGAATGATTCTAAATTTGTAGTTAATGCAAGCATTTAAAAATTATAAATGAAGCTCACTTTATCTCTGTCTTGACATCATCTGGATGAATGGTATCTAAGATAGCAATGGTGGGGAGTCTTGAAATCGCAACCAGTTTTCATTGTGTAATCACTGTGGTTAAAATATCCATTTCAGTCAGTGCACACGGGTTTGTCATTTTGATAGTGTTTCTGTGATGTTGGTGATGCAGAGACAAGTAGCCCTTGTTCAGTGCAGTCTCAACCTGTTTTCTCATTTGACTTCTTGCCATCATAGAAGAGCAATCTAAAGTTTCTTCGACAGCACTGTGGCTATGTCGGGTCTTAGTACTTGAGAGCCGTGAAACTGGAGGACGTGCTTTAGCTGTGCAGTCGTAGCGGGCCTCTGAAAACTTCATCCCAAGTCAGACACTTCCGCATGCAGGCCTAAGGGGAGGAAGCAAATGCTTGACCCCCATCCCAGACACAGGCTGCCTACTGCAGACCCACGTTCACGGTGCTGTGAGCACATAACATCTTTTCAAAGAAGGGATTTGGAACCAAGCAAGCACTTCTGAGTTCCTTGTCCCAAACTCACCCGTTAGATAAATCTCCTCTCTTCTCATATGGAGGATAGGAGTATAAGTCCTCCCCTTGAAACTTCAGGCTGAGGAAATGAAGTTCAACTGTAATTTCTGACCAGAGTTAGATTATAATTGAGATTACACTCATACTTTTTGTATAACTAACTAATGATGAGAGCTTGGATAGAAGTATGCTGCTAAGTCGCTTCAGTTGTGTCCGACTCTGTGCGACCCCATAGACGGCAGCCTGCTAGGCTCCCCCATCCCTGGGATTCTCCAGGCAAGAACACTGGAGTGGCTTGCCATTTCCTTCTCTAATGCATGAAAGTGAAAAGTGAAAGTGAAGTTGCTCAGTCCTGTCCGAGACTATTTCAGATACAACTAAGGAGACAGCAACAAAAACTCCATCTAATTGTGAAGTGCATTAATATCACGGATCGTCAGGAATGCTAGACAGTAAAGCGAGATCTGTTGCATGTTTTAAATTTTGCCCTAAATAACCCAAAATGTGGATAATTCATTGTTGACTGATTTTAGTTAACCAGGTTTTACCTGGAGGAAAGGAACATCCTTAAGGGACGAATCTCTTCCATTTTGGCCTGCTTGATTCAAATAAAGATTTTCTCCTTCAAGTTCCCTGTCCTGTTTGTAAAAAATATTTATCCTTTCTAAATTAACTATATCAAATGCTACAAATAAGAGTTTGATATTGATTTATTCTTACTTAGGCATTTAAAGCACATAATTTAGTTAGAAAGTCATGTCATGCCACAAGCATTGTTTAATTATATAAGAAGGATTTATATATTCATTTTGTCCATGTTATAGTGAAAAACCTATGTGTTTTTTCATAACCTGAGGAAGTAGCTGGCACAGGACTCAGTAAGAATGCCATTGGCTTTGTTACTTATTTTGTAGAATTGGGAACTTTGAGTAAATCAATGAGCCTCATACCTTACAAAAGTTTTTCTTCAAAGAAAACCTTTCCTCTAAGAAAAACTTCTGCGTGGAACCATGTTGTATAAAACGGAGATAAGCATAGAATCGTTTAGCTAAAGAGTGGCCAGAGCCCCTGCAGCTGTGACTTCTCTGTTCCTCACCCCTGCAGTGACCCCTGTGGGACCTTCCCCTTCTATGGGACGTAGTTTGGAAACTAACACTTATGAGAATCCTTCTCGCTAAACATCTTCAGAATTAAATCTTGCTGGCACATTGTTTTCTTGTATATAATTTTCTCACCCTCTGTGTTTTCGTTAAATGGAAAAGTTTTAAAGAAAATCACAGATGTGTTCTCCTTATTAACATTCGACTCAAACTACTTCCTCCATTTGAACAGGATCCTCATCTAGAAATCAAAATAAAGTCTCGGACGTACATATTTAGGCCAGGAGCTTGTAGGGGAGAAGATAGTAATCTTGGGGGTCATTCCAAGGATTATGGGCCATTCCCTAATTCTCTGAAATCATGTGTACTTGATAGACTGATATTTCTTGTACTTTTTATCAGATTAAGCTAAATAGCATTCCATATCTATGTTCTCTGCTATCTATAAGCAGAATAAGTAGGAATTCATTTTCTTTTATTTATGTGTTTTTTTTTGTTTTTTTTTTTTCTACTGAGGTAATCTTCAGGTTAGGACTAGTCTCTAAAAGTATTAATTAAAAGTCACACTTAAGAAGTTATAAACATATAACGTGTTTATCTTAAAGATAAATATTTGACTTATTTCAGATGCTGCGGGAGGGAGTTGGACAGGAGTATAACTAGAGAACTAAGAGAAGGTACGTTGCCAAAATGTATGAATTAAATTTAGACATTGATTTCTGAAATACACTGTAAACAATAAACAGCATCTCTTTCCATTGTTTGGATAACAGATGCTATGTTAAATATTTTTTTAATACATAGCTAATGAAAATGTGAAAGCATGAGCAGTCATAGTGAAAAATATCCTTCTTCATTTACTCATCATGTACCATAGCTTGAAAAACAGTCTCTGAAGGTCTGTGTATTTCTGTTTATTTCTAGCTGTATCCTTCTTCTACTTCCTCCATCCCTGTGGAGCTGTCTTCCTACACCCTGACACTATTCTCAGAAAATGTGGCATTCATCAGCTTCTCAAGCATCTGATAGTGGTTAAGGCTAGGAAACCCAGACTCAAGCAGTCACGTTTGTGTAGCTGTCACTTGATACGTCACCAGTTTCTCTCTTACCCTCAGGAAATGCTCCAAACACCCACATTTGGGTCCTGGCCAAAGTAGTTGGCCTTATCTCTTTACCAGCTTACTCTGCCGCTTAGCTCTGCATCTAACTAGCCAGGCTGTGTCGGATCCCACAGATTCGCCTGCTCACCTCTGGTCTTTGCACGTGCTTCTCCCCTCAGTCTCTTGTACTTTTTCCTGTCCTTCACCTCCACCAAAAAGCTGGCAGTATTGACACAAAGCTGGCTTCCCCTCCTGAGTGTTCCTTGTGCCGTCTTTTATATCTTAGTATTTGTGACTCTGTACAGACATTGCCTGTTTGTCTGTTTTTCCAGTTCAAGGCATATCATTTTTCAGGGTGGACTGGGTCACCTTCATCTTGTAATTCCAGTGCTTGTCACAGAACCTTTGCATGAATACATGAGTATTCATCAATTCACTCAATTGCATGAGTACATGAATGAAGAATGAGAAAACCAGGAGCTTTGATACTCAGCCCCACTGCAGCCCTAAGCAGATTATAAAATTGTAATCTTGATTAGTATTTGTGTTGTGTCATCTGTAGACATGTTTCATTTTTCAGAATACTAGGAAAGCTCTCAGGTTTGTTTGTTTGTTTGTTTTACTAATCTCAGGTAACCCAAGTATTTTAGGTAAAGAATATAATTCTTTCCTTTTCTTTCAGATGATGCTCAATTTGCATCTGATGCCTTTAGAGTGTCTTCTCGAGGATCTACAGATGGGTCAAATGTGTGTGATGACCTACTTTTGTAAACAGAAGAACAAGATATACAGATTTGGAAGGAAAAATACATGATTTAGAAAGATAAATAGGAAAAGTTTCTCTACTGGACCGTTTCCATGACATTTTGTTGTTTCCCATTAAACATGATGAGAAATCTTTATTAAAGGAAAATATTTTTGTATTATGTGTGCATGATAAAAATTTATGTAGCATTTTAAGTGATGTTTCTCTGCATCTGACTTACTTTTTAGCAGATTTAAACATCAGCACTGTTGAGTTTTCCATGCTCTAAGTGATAGTGTTAGTCACTTAATCATGTCTGACTCTGTGCAACCCCATGGACTGTAGCCCACCAGGTTCCTCTGTCCATGGAATTCTCCAGGCAAGAATACTGGAGTGGGGAGCCATTCTCTTCTCCGGGGAATCTTCCAGACCCTGGGATCAAACCGAGGTCACCTGCATTGCAGGTGGATTCTTTACCATTTGTGCCACCAGGGACGCCCTTTACAAACTCAGACTGAGCCCTAATGCCAGCTATTTAAACACCACCCAAAGAGCCAGACTTGTCATTAATGTTTAGTGGTGCTGATTGACAGCATTTTTGTATTTTCCAGTTTTTATCACTATATATAGACCTAAAGACTTAGATACTGCTGTGTTGGCTTCCGTCACTGTTCTGGTGTGTTAGAATTGTTAATAGTGGCATAAAACTTACTATATGTAACTTCAAACACAGATTCATAGGCCTTTCCTCATGGAGAAATAAGATTTGCCTGAGTTTTTGCCTTTTAAATGAATTAACTTTTTATAAATTTTATTTTTAATTAGAGGATAATTACTTTATGATATTGTGATGGTTTCTGCCAAACATTGACTTGAATTGGCCATGGGTATGCATATGGCCCCTCCCTCCTGAACCTCCCTCCCACCTCGCTCCCCATTTGACCCCTCTAGGTTGTCACAAAGCACCAACTTTGGGTTCCCTGCATCATACAGCAAATTCCAAAAAGACACATGTACCCCAGTGTTCATTGCAGCACTACTTACAGTAGCTAGGACATGGAAGTAACCTAGATGTCCATCAACAGATGAATGGATAAAGAAGCTGTGTATTATTCACCTATAGAAAGGAATGCATTTGAGTCAGTTTTAGTTGACTTTTGATTGACTTTTGGAGACAGTGTTAAAATTAGAGAAAGTTCCTCTGGATAAATAAGATTAGCCTAAGACTTTTCACCTTATCTTTACTTATCTACCAATCTATCTATTTTTGCTTTGCTTTTTGGAAAAAGTCTTGGAAGACTTTTTTTTTTTTGGAGAAAGCACCAGACAAACAGACATTATCACAAAAGTCCCCTAACTCCCATATATCCTCCTAAGGTACCATTTCTCCTTCCTAAATGTTATCTGTTCTCCCATAAGTGCCTCGCCCAAGTCACCTGTTATTTAGAAGATGCCTTTTTCTCCTACTCCCTATCATTTACTAAGTAGTATATCAACTCCCAGGAATTCCATTAATGCTGAAGAAGCTGACATCGAACATTCTATGACCCTTGTCCTGTGTCAGACAGGGTGGTGCAGTCTGGGCGTGGAAGGAGCTCTGCTTTGAAGCCTTGCTTATCTAAAGAGAGCTCTTTGTGGGCACCCCAAGGTCTGTCCTCTCCCAAAGGGTGTTTCTCTGGCAAAGCTTCAGAAATCTCAGTAAGCCACCTGGCTAACATAGAAAGGCTATGAAACCTGGCCGGCTGTCACTGGACTCGCTGCTGAGTCTGCATCTCAAAGACCCCTGTGGCTCCTGATGTGAAGTGGTATGGAAAATAGCCCACCTTGGGGCATTTTTTGCTGGGAAAAAAAAAAGAAAAAAGATAAGACTCAACCTGCATGCAAACTAGCCTTTGGTGCTAAGTTCCAGTTTACAGGAGATGTTAAGGATGGAGGGCAGGAGGCCAGGGGGCCGGGGGCGGAGGGGGTTCAGGACGGGTGGGGGACGCGGGGCGCGGGGGGGCAGGGGGCGGAGGGGGCAGGGGGAAAGGTGACCCAGCGACTCTGGAGGAGTAACCACACACACAGGGGGGATTCTGCGTTGATGCTGAGTTGAAGAAATCAACCATCATGAGACTTGGGAGAGAACTGGGACGTCGTTGTTGGGTTGTGGAGCCATCGTCACACTGGGGTCAGGAGTGCATACGAAACACTCAGGGGTGAGAACACGGCAGCTGAGATTTGCCTTCAAATTCTTGGGCCAGGGACTTCTGTGGTGATTTATTGTCTAGGACTCCGCACTCCCATTGCAGGGGGCCCGGGTTCCATCCCTTGTCTGAGAACTAGAGCCCCCATGCTGTAACTAAGAGTTTGCATGCCACAACTAAAAAGATCTCACGTGCAGCAACCAAGACCCAGAGCAGCCAAATAAATATTACAAAAAAAAAAAAAAAAAACAAAACATGGGCAAGAACAAACAGGGGTAGATGAAGCCAGGGCGAGAGGCTGCCCAAGGGACAGGATCATCGGCCTTTGCTGGACTGTGCTGTTTGCTTTGGGCAGGTTTGAAGACCTTCTAGACGTTAATTTTTCAAACCTGGCCTTTTTATTCCAAGTACAAAGCTTGCAGGCATGCTCCTAGTGCTACAGCTTCTGCAGGCTCCCTTCAGAAAATACCTTTCCCACGTGCAGCAGAGGGCCCCTTTTATTGTGAAATTTTGCATGGAATTAAGTTGGGAGAATTGCACAGTGAGCCCCGTGTAGCCACCATCAGAAGCTTGACTCACATGTGTCCCTCTGCCCATCTGTCAGTCCATCTGATTTCAGAGTAAAGCACCGCCTTGGTGTGTTTCCCCTGCTTCAGGCCAGCTGCCAACCTCAGGTTCTGAGGTCTTCGGGAGCCCCCAGAAGCCCCACAGCCACTCCTTCAACACCCCCAAGAGCCAGGTCTGGGGCCTCTGGGAAGACCTGGGTATGGGCAGCAGCAGCCACCTCACAGAGGAGGAGCTGGCCCTGGTCTGCCAGAGCATTGAGCTCCAGGGCCTGGTGAAGGAGGTGAGACGGAATGGGACGTACTGCCCCAGAGGGCTGGATCTTTGTGGTTGGTGCCAGGCCTGGAAAACCCTTTCACCCTCAGACACAGATTCAGTTGTCACCGCCTGGCCTAAAATCCTGTGCTGACTCCCAGGGCTTGTGCTGAGGGTCCGTCTCAGGCCACCTTCATGCAGGATGCTCCTCTGCCTGGAGCTCTCTCCCATCTCTGGTCTCCCTAGGCCTACCACCCAGCCCAAAGGTGGTGCCCATAGCATCTGCCTGTGACCCCGGGAGTTGTGTTCAGCCCTTCCCTCCTTCAGGACCCAGGGAGGAGGGGCTAGTGTGATGGGATGGGCCCCCCCTTGCTGACCCTGAACCACTGGGATTCCAAACACACATGTCCCACACATACATGACCCACCGTCCAGCAGACTCCCTCACAGCAGACTCACGTAGGTGTTTGGGAGATGCAGGATGTTCAGCTGGGTAGAAACTGGCCAGACGTGTGGATTTCACAAGCCCCAGCCAGGAAGCCAGTGCTGGGATAGCAAGTCGCCTGCTTGGTGGGGTGGGGGCCGGGCCTGAGTGGGGCAGTCAAGGCTGCTCAGGAGCAGCCTCTGAGCAGATGCCGGAGGCACTTTTTCTTTATGGGCTTGAAGACCTGTTCAACAAGCTGGACCAAGATGGGGATGGTAGAGTGAGTCTGGAGGAGCTCCAACTTGGCCTGTTCAATCATGGATCCCTTCGACCTCTGGAACTGGCCCCACTTGTCAAACCCAGTGTGTCCTGGTCTCATTACCAGGTAAAGTGGGGCGATTAACTCTTGAAGCCCAGGGTGACTGTCATCACTCTCCTGAAGGCCTGAGCTCTCTGCCTGGTCCCCGGAGTGGGTGCCCAGGAGGTGGTTGGAGTGACCTGAACTGACCTGACCTGACTGCTTCTGCCTGGCTATGTGCCACTGGTGAGCTGCTTGCCTTCTCTGAGCCTCAGGTTCCTCCTCTGTAAAGTGGACGCACCTCATAGGGGTCTTCTGTGGATTCCCTGGGGTACACTGCATTCCACCAACAGCACCCAGTCACTCCTCCCTGGGGGGCAGAGTCACTATCAGGGCCGTGCCTTCCCCAGGAATAGCCCTCCAGGCTCTCCTGGAGCTGTGTTCTTCCCATTTTTCATCTTGCACGAGGCCAGCTGGAGTCAAGTAGACTTTATGTACACTGTGATGCTGGCCAGTGCGTTTGGTTCATCTCTGTCTCGGGGTGGTCAGGGCTCCTTCTCCCACCATAGGGCATGGTTGTCCTGGGGAGTCTTGCTGCCGCCTCTTTGGCAATGTAGTTGATCCCGTAGTTTGTGGGCGGCAGTGCAGGAACAGTGGCCTTGTTCTCTGCTGGGCTGGGCACGTCCAAAAATCAGGTTTCTGCCCCTGAAGCCACTGAGACGGGGAAGGAGTCGGGGTAGTGAGGACAGTGCCCGGCCACCTCAGGTGGGACTGCAGGGACTGCAGTCGTGCCCACAGCCCACGGAGGAGGGCTTCTCCCAGGGGCCTCAGCCCCTCATTCCTGCCCAGGAAGTGCTGACATGGCTCTGGGGCCATGTCCTGTGCGTGTGAACACCAGTGTGGCCGGACTGTGGGTGTGGGGCCTCACGCAGCAGACCAAGGTTCTCCCGCTCCATCAGGGGAGCCCCTGGATCCAGTGGTCTGGGGACACCAACCTCAGAGAGGAGAGGCCCGCTGCTCCTCCTTGTTCTGGTCCCAACAGCAAATGCCGTGTCCCAGGGGCCCTCCCTGGGGTGGGAAGCACAACTTCCTGGCTGCACCTCAGCCTCACCCATCAGCTTTCCAGCCAAGGGATTTTTCTGCCCTTGTCTCCAGCCCTGAATCCTGAGGACACGTGCCCTCTGCTGGGGCCGCTCCACCTCTTCTGAAGCCCATATTGAGTTTCTCTGCATAGGCTGGGTTTCCCTCGGCTGGTGTGTGCCTTCCCAGGCTCTTCCTCTGGGAGGACAGGTGGGAAGCCACCTTGTTCAGAGAGAAGTTACCTTGGGGGCCCCTGCAGGTGCTGGGGCATCCCCCAACACGGCCTCAGGCAGACAGCCCTGAACCCTGGGCTCGGGTCACCTCCGCGGAGCCTGCAGTTCCCACAGGTCCTCCGAGCACCCTGTTCCCTGCAGCAGGAATCAGGGGGAGGCCGCGCCCGCTGAGCACAGGTGGTGAGGTCACGGAAGGTGCACGGGGAGGCCTGCGGTCCTCACAGTGCTGGTCCCTGTGTGCAGGTCCCAGAGGAAAGTGTTGGCCAGACCACCATGTTGTCCCTCATGTCCATGTGCTCGGGCCCCTGCCTCTTCTGCAGTGTGGATGATGGCAGCGGCTTCACCTTCCTGGAGCAGATCATCTCCTTGTGGGCCCAGGAAGGCATTCACAATGGCAGGGAGGTCTTGCAGGTGTGGGCTGGTCACGTGACTGCCCTAGCAGAGGTGTCTGGGTGGGGGGATTGGGGGGAGCTGCTGCCCATGAGGGAGGCTAGACAGAGAACCTCGCAGACACAGGCCTCATAGAGGGAAGGCCCATCATCATCACTTTTTGCTTTATTTTTTGATATTGATATGTAGGACCTCCTAACTTAGAAACATAATAAGTAAACAGCAGAGAAAGCCCACAGTCTGAAACAAATTCTTTAGAGGGTATGTTTCAGTATCTCAGACTCACCCCACAATGCCTGTCGGCCTCCAAGCTAATCCTTGGTCCTGGAGGACTAGAGGGCCTCTTAGTGACTGCAGCACATGGGCATGGACACCAGGAGACACCGCCCACACATGTCACATGGTTTTTCTAATCTGGAAGCTGCTGCCCGACCTCTTTGTCCTCTGCTCCCCCCCGTGATTTCATTGCTGAGAAGCGTGCTCTCAGCATGTCGTGGCAGCAGCTTCCTGGTCGCTCCGCATGCTTTAGTGTCCTGTTATTTTTCTCCCAGAAGCCCTCAGGGCCGTGGAGAAGCGTGGAGATTCGAGTCCCCGTCTCCCACTTTACAGGAAGGGCTTCCCCATGGTCTCTGCCATGTGCCTGCCCCACCTGTGTGTCTGCAACTTGTAGTCACAAGCACCAGTCACTGAGAGAGCAGCCATGGCACCAGTGTTATCACTAGGCAGCCGGCAGGTGGGTGGGCGTTCCCAGTCTACTCTTTTTTTTATTGTGGTAAAATATGGAAAGCACAGTTTTTCGGTTCTTTTAACTTTACCTTCCCCAATCCCGAGGGGGAATGGCTGTGACTCTCAGAAATGCTTGACTGTGGCTCATCACTCTATCAATCATTTCCACCAACAGAACCCACATTGTTCCTGTCTGTTCGTGCTGTTTAGAGATATATTAAGGATTCTTTGTGTCTGAAATGGCAAGAACTCAACTCAAACTTGGCAAGAGGAGGACATCATGGATCTTTGTGATCAGTTGGGGAAGAAGGAGGATGTTTAGGCTTGGGGGTCCCAGCTCTGGGGGTTGTCAGGGCTTTCCTGGCCTCTGGGTCTTGGCTTCAGGTCTAGCACCCTTGCATGGCTCCCCAGGACCCCGTGGTCTATACAACACTTGATTGGACAGAGAAAAAGCCTTTCTCCAGCCTTCCTATCAATACCCTCTGCTTGCATATGCCCCCTTCTATGTCCCTTTGTCCAAGAAGGGGGACTCTGTCCAGCCTGGGTCATGCCTACCTCTGAGGCAGAGACAGTGAGGGGAGGATCTGTATGTTGACAGTGGGAGGGGGACATCAGAGTTGACAGGGACCTGGGGAGAGGTACCCCAGAGGGATGGGAGCAGGGGAGAGGCTCCATTCAAGAGGTGGAGACTTTGCAGACAGAAAAGGATGATACTGGGACTGTGAGGTCTGGGCCAGCAAATGTCTGAAGACCCACTCATCCTGCCTACCCAATGGGCCTTTCTGTTTTCAGAGCCTTGGCTTCAGTGTGGATGAGAAGGTGAACCTTTTGAAGCTGACCTAGGCCCTGGAGAACAAGCTCATGATGGTGGGCGGGGCCGCCCAGCAGGCAGCTTTGGCCTGCTACCGCCAGGAGCTGAGGTTCTGCCAGTAAGAGCCCTGCTGTGGGGGGCGTGTGGTGCCCTTGGCCAGGCTGGCCTCTTCGCCCAGGACACGGGCAGCCTGCGGGAGGAGAAAGGGTGCTTCCAGCATGGTCACAAAGCACAGCATGGAGATTGGGCCCAGAATGCGATCCTTTTTAATTGGGTTTGGCTCCAGTTGAGCTGGATATTCAGGCCATCCGTCCACTGAGCCTGTTGGCACAGAGATTGTTGTATTTTTATTGATGCGCTGAAGCTACAGAAAAGGTTGGCAGTAATTCCAATCTCCATCCTCATGACTTTGCATCTCGTTAGGTACTGACAGATGAGATCTCTGATGTCAGGCAACTGTGCAGAGGGGCCCAAAGGAAGACTGCTTTGGAAGGATGAGGAAGGGAGACAAGCTTAGTGCTTCTCCAGTGGGAGAAACAGGCACCAGGGTAGCCAGTGCACTGAGCCTCAGGCAGGGCCTGGGGTGACCGAACAGAGAGAGGAGTCTCTTCTGCTCTGGGCAACTCCCTGGCACTTAGGTGCCAGGCTACAGTTGGCAAGGCTGTGACCAGGCAGGGTAATGGGTAGCCAGCCTTCTCCCCTTCAGGAGTCCAGTCCCAGGTTAGGTGCTGGAGATTCCTGGGGCCTGAGGCCCAGCTGCAGGCAAGAGGGAGCGTGGATAATTTCCCACCTCTTCTAAGGCCGTCTAGAGGGGTGAACACTGCACGCCCCAGGCTCAAAGCTCTTGGTTCAGAAACCTGCTAGAAACCCCATTGCAAGCCAGTTGGCTTCTTCCTGTATGTACTTCTGTAAAACAGACACAATAACTGCAGAAACCATCCTGGTAGGAGGAGGGTCAGGCTTCCTAGGTGGCACTAGTTGTAAAGAGCCCACTTACCAATGCCAGTGCAACCCACTTGCCAATGCAAGAGGCGTGAGAGATGCGAGTTCCATCCCTGTGTTAGGAGATCCCCTGGAAGAGGGCATGATTGCCCAGTCTAGTATTCTTGCCTGGAGAATGCCATGGACAGAGGAGCCTGGAGGGCTACAGTCCATAAGATTGCATATAGTCAGACATGACTACAGCAACTTGGCACGCATGCACAGGAGGTGGGTCAGAGCCCAGCGCTGGCCACTGCTCAGCACTCTTAGGCCAGCTGAGTTTGTTCCTTCAGACCAGCTCACTAGGCCCAGAGCAGTGTCCCCAGTGATCCCTCCCTCCTTTCTGCAGGGAGCAGGTGGAACAGATGGCCAGGGAGCGAGATAAGGCAAGGCAAGACCTGGAGAAAGCTGAGCAGAGGAACCTGGAGTTTGTGAAGATGGACAACATGCACTCTGCCCTGGAGCAGCTCGCAGAGGAGAAGGTCAGGTAGGTCCTGCTGGGGTCCTGGGCCAGGGCGGATGGTGGACCCAGGCTGCTGCCAGCTGAGGCCCTGCTGTCTCACCTGAGCCCGCAGCAGGGAGGCCGCAGACCAGGCATCACCCATGCAGCAGGCTGAGCGGACTCCTGCAGAGTCAGCCCAGCTGGTGAAGGACAGAACAGAGGAAAGCATTTGACCTTTATGAAAGTCTTTCCCTCTCTTTCTTGATGTGTCACCTGCCTCCCTGTGGTTCTTTGCTGTGGCCGCGTTCGGCTCCATCCCAGATAGGGGAGGTGCTGGGTACCCCCTGGATGCACATGGGGCTCATGGGGCTCCCCGCTGGGTATGCACAGGAGGTGGGTCAGAGCCCAGCGCTGGCCACTGCTCAGCACTCTTAGGCCAGCTGAGTTTGTTCCTTCAGACCAGCTCACTAGGCTCAGAGCAGTGTCCCCAGTGATCCCTCCCTCCTTTCTGCAGGGAGCAGGTGGAACAGATGGCCAGGGAGCGAGATAAGGCAAGGCAAGACCTGGAGAAAGCTGAGCAGAGGAACCTGGAGTTTGTGAAGATGGACAACATGCACTCTGCCCTGGAGCAGCTCGCAGAGGAGAAGGTCAGGTAGGTCCTGCTGGGGTCCTGGGCCAGGGCGGATGGTGGACCCAGGCTGCTGCCAGCTGAGGCCCTGCTGTCTCACCTGAGCCCGCAGCAGGGAGGCCGCAGACCAGGCATCACCCATGCAGCAGGCTGAGCGGACTCCTGCAGAGTCAGCCCAGCTGGTGAAGGACAGAACAGAGGAAAGCATTTGACCTTTATGAAAGTCTTTCCCTCTCTTTCTTGATGTGTCACCTGCCTCCCTGTGGTTCTTTGCTGTGGCCGCGTTCGGCTCCATCCCAGATAGGGGAGGTGCTGGGTACCCCCTGGATGCACATGGGGCTCATGGGGCTCCCCGCTGGGGGGAAGCCTGACTGCACATGCTCTTCCTCTGCAGCCAGCGCTGCCCTCCCCAAGTGCCCACAAGCTGACGATGACTGATTTCAGGCCATCAGTCAGGGAGCTGAGAATGGATTTGCATTGGTCTCAGCCTGGTTGACCTGATTCTCCCGACCACCCCAAAGGGCTCGGTGAAGTTCTCTCTGAGTCAGAGAACCAGAGCCTCGTTATCTCTATCCAAGAATCTGGCTGGGGGACACAAGGCCTTGAGGGCCACGTGAGTGTTTGGATTTTGCTTCATGAGTAACACGGTGTCACTGGTACATTTTTAGAAATAGTGTTTGCAGTTGTGTTAGGTTGCTCTAACAGCAAGAAGTATTAAGGGATACATGTTCATTGTAGGAAACTTAGAAAATACACACACGAGGAAAAATAAAAGCAAATGTTTCAGGTCCACAGAGGTTATTGCTCCTGACCCTTTCCATGAGTCCCTCGCTTCTTCCTGTGCACGTGGTCACTTTCAGAGAGGTGTCATTGCTGTAATGTTACATATCCTTTCTGAGCACCCATCATGAGGCTCTGCCATATGTTACTGCACCTTTCCCCTTTAAAGAGGGAAGTGATACGATCAAATTTGTAAAACTCGCCCCAAGATCTGCAGGCTGTTAGGTTAACCATGCTCATCAAACTGTTTCCCTTGTGCCCCAAAGCTCTGCGGTGAGTCTGAGGGAGGCCAAGCCAATCATTTCTGGTTTCAACCACAATCATTGATTGCGGACCCAGCCAGGCTCTGCCAAAATAAGAGTTTCCACTCATCTTCACTCTAGATATACTGGGTTTGAGATCTTGTTAAGCAGCTGTTTTAGTGATGTTGTTCAGTCACTCAGTCATGTCCGACTCTTTGCGACCCTATGGACTGCAGGGCACAAGGATTCCCTGTCCTCCACCATCTCCCAGAGCCTGCTCAAACTCATGTCCATCGAGTCAGTGATGCCATCCAACCATCTTGTCCTCTGTCATCCCCTTCTCCTCCTGCCTTCAATCTTTCCTAGCATCAGGGTCTTTTCCAATCAGTCAGTTCTTTGCATCAGGAGGCCAAAGTACTGGAGTTTCAGCTTCAGCATCAGTCCCAATGAATATTCAGGACTGATTTCCTTTATGGTGGTTTGATCTCCTTGCAGTCCAAGGGACTCTCAAGAGTCTTCTCCAACACCACAGTTCAAAAGCACAGTTCTTCGGTGCTCAGCTTTCTTTATGGTCCAAATCTCACATCCATGCATTACTGCTGGAAAAACTATAGCTTTGACTAGATGGACCTCTGTTGGCAAAGTGATATCTCTGCTTGTTAATATGCTGTCTAGGTTGGTCATAGTTTTTCTTACAAGGATCAAGCATCATTTAATTTCATGGCTGCAGTCACCATCTGCAGTGATTTTGGAGCCCAAGAAAATAAAGTCTGTCACTGTTTCCATTGTTGCCCTATCTGTTTGCCATGAAGTGATGGGACTGGATGCCATGATTTTAGTTTTCTCAATGTTGAGTTTTAAGCCAGCTTTTTCACTGTCCTCTTTCACTTTCATCAAGAGGCTCTTTAGTTCTTCTTCACTTTCTGCCTTAGGGGTGGTTATCATCTGCATATCTGAGGTTATTGATATTTCTCCCGGCAATCTTAATTCCAGCTTGTGCTTCATCCAGCCTGGCATTTCATATGATGTACTCTCCATATAAGTTAAACAAGCAGGGTGACAATATACTGCGTTGAGGTACTCCTTTCCCAATTGTAAACCAGTCTGTTGTACTCTGTCTAGTTCTCACTTTTGCTTCTTGACCTGCATTCAGGTTTCACAGGAGGCAGGTAAGGTGGTCTGATATTCCCATCTCTTGAAGAATTTTGCACAGTTTGTTGTGGTCTGCACAGTCAGAGGCTTTAGTGAATAAAGCAGAAGTATATGTTTTTTGTGGACTTCTCTAGCTTTTTCTGTGACCCAGTGGATGTTGGCAATTTGATCTCTGGTTCCTCTGCCTTTTCTAAATCCAGCTTATACATCTGGAAGTTCTTGTTTCACATACTGTTGAAGCCTAGCTTGAATGATTCTGAGCATTACTTTGCTAGCATGTGAAATGAATGCAGTTGTGTGGTAGTTTGTACATTCTTTGGGACTGGAACACAGGAAACTAAAACCTGTCAGTGCTTCCACTTTTTCTCCTTCCATTTGCCATGAAGTGATGGGACTGGATGCTGTGATCTTAGACTTTTGAATGTTGAGTTTCAAGCCAATGTTTTCACTCTCATCTTTGACCGTCATTGAGAGGCTCTTTCGTTCCTCTTTACTTTCTGCCATTAGAGTGGTATCATCTGTATATCTGAGATTGTTGCTATTTCTCCTGGCCTTTTTCATGATGTACTCTCTATTTAAGTTAAGTAAGCAAGGTGACGATATACAGCCTTGATGTACTCCTTTCCCAATTTTGAACTAGCCCATTGTTCCATGTCCAGTTCTGTTGCTTCTTGACCCACATACAGGTTTCTCAGGAGGCAAGTAAGGTGGTCTGATATTCCCATCTCTTGGAGAATTTTCCACAGTGTATTGTGATCCACATAGTCAAAGGCTTTAATGTGGACAAGGAAACAGAAGTAGATGTGTTTCTGGAACTATCTTGCTTTTTCTATGATCAGTGGATGTTGGCAATTTGATCACTAGGTCCTCTGCCTTTTCTAAATCCAGTTTGTACATCTGGAAATTCTTGGTTTATGTACTGTTGAAGCCTAGCTTGAAGGATTTTGAGCATTACCTTGCTAACATGGAATAAGTGCAACTGTGCGGTAGTTTGAACATTCTTTGGCATTTCCCTCCTTTGGGACTGAAATGAAAACTGACCTTTTCCAGTCCTGTGGCCTTTGCTGAGTTTTCTAGCTTTGCTGGCATATTGAATGCAGCACTTGAACAGCATCATCTTTTAGGATTTTAAATAGCTCAGCTCCACTAGCTTTAGTGATAAAGCTACGGTTTGGCACTGTTTTCCCTGCTGATAGAAATGGTTGTTGCTAAAGACCACTGCAGAGTCCGAGGGGAAGGGCCCTGCCCCATCCTCTGTCTGCTTTGGGATTCGCTGTGTGCTGGTTTTCCAACACTTGTGGTGGAGGCTGACTTCTCTGTGCCTTCAGTCACCAAGGGCCCTGATGCTGCCTTTATTTACCGATGCATTTTTTGATGACGTGGAGAAGGTTGAATGGCCAAGGGGTGCCAGAGACCCCACCCAGAGGTCACCTGCCAGCTCGCTTCATGGGCCGAGGGTCCTGCTGGCTCCCTTGTCTGTGTGGGGTCACCTCTACCAGCCCTGAGCGGGGGCAGTTCATGAGGCCACCGCTGCTCCACAACACCATAGCTCCCCCGTCTATCAGGCGGGAACAAATGAGACCCCAATGCCGAGGCCAAGTGCACTGACAGGAGACCCCGGGGAGGGAGAGGCCCAGATGGCACCCCCCCCCCCAGGAGCCTGATGCACCGTATGCTGTGTGCCTTGCAGATGCCTGGAGCAGGGCTACCGGGGGAGGCTGAGCCTCCTGCAGTCCGAGGTGGAGGTGGAACGCTAGCTGTTCTGGGAGCAGGCCCGGTGCAGAGGACCGGGCTGGAGGAGGACCTGTGGCACCTGCAGGCAGAAGAAACCAGCCTCTGTGAGAAGCTGACCCTGGCCCTGAAGGTAGGGGGGTCAGGGTGCTGCGGGCCCCCCACCCGAAAAGAGGGAGGCCACATTGCCCAGGGGTCCCTCCTCCACAACCACACCTTCCTGGGCCAGGACTTGCTGGGGTCCAGCCCCAGTGGATCCAGGGTGATTCGAAGGAGAGACAGAGTAGGCGAGGAGAAAACTTATTTATATAGAAATATAAAAGAGATTAAGAAGAAATAGTATAGTAGGCAAATTAAGTGGAGAAAAGAGGCTAAATAACTTGGTTTACGTGGAAAGCCAATAAAGTTCCAGACAAGGAGCTTGCACCATCTACATTAGGCCACTGGCGTCCGTTCGAATATCGGAGAGTGCCCCGCCTTGGGCTCTCTCTCTCTTATGGATCTTAAAAGCCAGGACAAGTAAGTAGACATGGTGAGCCTCCATGCCCCAGATGGGAATTCAGCCTGAAATTAGAGTAAAGAGGAGACATGGGGGAAACCAGTCCAGTGACTGGCTCCAGCCTCTATTGTTCGGAAGGCCTTTTATACCTTTTTGATTGTACATAGAGATCAATGGGTAATACAAAGTTATGCAGCATTAGCAGTCCAGATTCTTATCAAAACCAGGCTTTTCTCTCTGTATACCTAATTGTATACACAAATCTTAGGTGATTTACATCATCTTCTGGACAAAAAGGGCCAATTAACATTTTACAGCCTTTTTTCTGATAAGGGTTTGTTAACTAGAAGACTTATTTGTGTTGATCTTCCCAAAGTCTGGTGCCACTCTCAGAAAGCATTAAATAAAGTTACATTCTTACATAGCAAGGACACAAGAGGAGTGCAGTGATATATAACAAAGAAAAGTAATTAACTCAAAAGTCTAGTGTTGCTAACATCAAAACTACTATATATCTTTTTTCCATATCCCGTTTACATTGATTAACATCCTCCCAGGTGCCTAAAAGATAAAGAATATGGAGGCCTGGCGGCAATCATTGAGTCAACAGTGAAAACCTGTCACCAATATGACTTTTAGCTCTTTAGAAAAGACTCTGTATCTTTAAGATGATTTTAAACTTTGTGCCTCTCACGGTTGGGGGGCTGTAAGCAATTCACAAGCTGTAAGAGGTCCGGGGAACCTGCTAGGCAAGCTAGAGTTATCAGAGGGGGTTTAACTGAAACATCCCCTTCAAATGCATAAGACTAAAGCCCTGATTTGACTTTTTTCAGAGAATATCAGAAGAGCAGAGTACAAAAGCCAGCAGATTTTTAGTTTTGGGGGTACATGCCTGGGAAATACCAGGGGGAACCCCTGAAGCATGATCATGTCCTTGCGTTTTGTCAGGCTTCCTTCCTCATGACCTTGTCACAGGTGGGATTCCTCACGCTGGCTCCCGGCAAGGACTCAACCCTGCCCACGACCCTGGGGGCTTGACACTAGAGAACGTTTTCTGCAGCCACCAAGAGAGCCTATTTCTCAGCCAAAGTGGAAGCGTCCTGGCTTCTCCAGGAGAGACCCAAGCCTTCTCTGCAGCCATGTGGTCCACAGGATGGAGGCCCTGGGGCTTTCACTCTCAGCTCTGGGTCAGTGGCTGCTGCCTCGGCTGCCTTCCTGGGACCAGAGCACTAGACCAAACACAAAAGCGTCACCTGCCCCCAGCCCTGGCTGTGTGACACGATCAGGGGCACTCTTCTTGGCTGTAGAGAGCATCCCTGACCTGCTCCCTGCCTGCCTTTGCTTCCAGTGAGGTGGCCCAGGCCCCACCTCTCTTCTTCCCTGACTGTGGGTTCCTCCACACCTGCCCTGCCTCCCTTCCCCAGAGGAGAAGCCAGGCCTGCCTTCTGATTGTATTCTGTGTCTCCGGACACCGCCTTCCTTTCAGTGGACTCCTGGGCTGTTGCTTCAAATCTGTCCTTTCAAAGATGACTCGAGAAGGGTTGTCACCGCCTTCCACTCATACTGCTTATGACCTTCTTGAGAGCTCAGGCGGCCGGGAGAGCCTCCCCCAGGGCTCTGCTCTGGAGCCCTGCCTCTCGCTCCCTCCTCGAAACTGTCAGGCTCAGAGAAGCTAGTCCTGAAGCTGCAGAATGACCTGGAGTTTGTGTTGAAGGACAAGGCAAGTCCTCTTGCTGAGTCTGAGTCCCCAGAGAAGCGCCTGTGGGCACTGGTAAAGGGCATCAGGGACTTGATGGAGAATACACAGGAGACGGAATTGGGTTTTTTTGCTAAAATTCCATGTGCTGCTCAGTCACTCAGTCGTGTCTGAATCTTTGTGACCCCATGGGCTACAGCCCCCTAGGCTCCTCTGTCCATGGAATTTTCCAGGCAAGAATACTGGAGTGGGTGCCATTTCCTACTCCAGGGGATCTTCCCGATCTGGGGATTGAACCTGCATCTCTTGCGTCTCCTATATTGGCAGGCAGATTCTTTAGCACTAGTGCCACCTGGGAAACCTAAAATTCTGTAATGGAGAGGAAATTATTAAGGATACTTTGCCTGCATTTTCCTCCCCTTCAGGCAGTGCAGGGGTGCAGGTGACACCCCAGTGATGCCCTGCATTTTGACCTTCTGGTTACAAGGCCTGGACCAGTCAGCAACTTCTGCACAGACCCCAGTGCTGGGGTGAGGAGCACTTAAGAGACCTGGCCCTCTCCGTCACCTTGAGGGGAGGAAGGGAA
Source organism: Kobus ellipsiprymnus (assembly GCA_006410655.1). Classification (NCBI taxonomy): domain Eukaryota; kingdom Metazoa; phylum Chordata; class Mammalia; order Artiodactyla; family Bovidae; genus Kobus; species Kobus ellipsiprymnus. Next base: position 84,656 of record SJYR01003936.1, on the reverse strand, counting down.
GGGAAGGAGGTGCAGGGGGCCTCCCAGGTGGCCAAGGCAAGAAGGCAGCCCAGGGTCCAGGTGGGAGCATGACCACCTTCCTGTAATTCCGAAGATCCTTCTGCCCTGAGACCTTTTAAACGAAGGGTGGGGAGGAAGAGGAGGGACAGGTGGCTGTGCCTGCAGATGCTGAGCATATTGGGGCAGCACGAGGGGGTGGCAGCCCACCCTCTGCCTGGCCTGAGGGCCTGGCCCTCATTTTCCTGCTTGCATCTGGCTTTCAGCTGGAGCCTCAGAGCACAGAACTCCTGCCCCAGGCAATTCTCAGAGATCTGAAGGAATACGAGCCTAAGTGTCGGGTAAGTGTCCCGCTGCCCAAGGAGTGTCAGGTGCTGCCTGCTCAGGACTGGGTGGCCCCTCCCACCTCCTGGCCTCCACGTGGAGGGTGGCCCAGCCCGGGTCCACAGGAGCACCCCTACCTGAGCCGGGCAGGCATAGCCTCTGCCGTGGGCTTCCTTCTTCAGTTGAGGTCTCCTGAGCCTCGTGTTTTGTTTTTGTTTTTGTTTTTGTTTTTTTCAAATTTTTTTGGCTGTGTTGCATGGCTTGTGGGATCACAGTTTCCTGGTGAGGGATGGAACCCACACCCTCAGCAGTGAAAGCATGGAGTCCTCAATACTGGGCTGCCAGGGAGTTTCCAGAGCCTCACGTTCTGCGAGGAGGCAGTTGGGACTTTGCCTGCCCGGCACCTGTGCTCGGCCCCACACAGGCTGCTCACCCCAGTCCCAAGGCCCCCGTGTGTGTCCAGGCACCGTGTAAGGCTTCATCTTGTTTTCTGTGGTTGAGTGTATGCATTTCCTGGGCCAAACCTACATGTGAGCCCCCTCAGCTGGCATTTCCACCATGCAGAGCAGGGTGTAGGTGGTGAACAGTCACTGCTGGGAAACAGATCGCACTGTTACTCCCTCAAGACTGTCCAGGACTCTGGCAGATAAAACATGATTGTTTGGCATTAAGGGTCTAGTATTCACTTGCTTCTTAATGGTATCCCTCCCAATTAATGTAAGAACTATCTCTCTGCACGTGATGCTTTGGCCACACCAGAGGATAAAGGTGAGCCTGTGCTGGTCTGCAGTGTGACGTGACCCCTGCCTCCTGCCTGCCACACCCCGAATCCTGGTGCCCCTGCAGTCCTGTGTATGGGTCACCTGTGTAACCCTTCTCAGAGACTGAGTGGTGTGGGTTTTGTGGTCAACTTTCTGGAAGGAACTGTCCTTCCTGCTGTGTTTTCTCCCCCATTTTGAGCACCTGTGACTAGCCAGCAGTTAATACATTGCTTTACTGCACCTGAATTTTTTCATACAGGTGTAACCCCCTTTGTTTTTTTCACATGACTGTCACCTAACTGTTGCTACTTATTTCACTTTTGATTCTTGAAGTTTTACTGTTTGAAATGTTGGAACAAACAATTTTACATTTTGGTGCTACTTATTCCGAGAAATATCCCCCTCTTCTGCGGGGATATTTTTGGCTTTTTCAAACTAGCATTGAGAACATTAAAAAAAAAATTTTAATAATTTCTAATACACGAAGTTGCAAATATCTGGGCAGCCAACCCCTCTGTGTGTGCTGACTCGGTGTGGCTGGCCCCCCTTCCTCTCCAGTGCTTTCTGAACTGCTGTTGAAACCCCACCCTCTCCTACTTTCTTGCTGAACTCACCTCTCCTGCTAACGCTAACGTGAAGAGAAGCCTCGAAGGTTCCAGAGCCCTCAGACCTAGGGCTTCGCTGTGTGCAGACTTGCTGCCTTTCCCAAGCTCTTGGGGCAGCGCCCTGTGATTGCCTTCAGCATCCACAGGCACCCCAAATTCAAATGCAACCCACACAAAAGCAGGCACATGGCTCCCCAGCCCTGCTGGACGCAACCTGGATGGACAGGCTGGGACCCAGGACAGTGTATGTCATCCTTAGGCACTTAGAACAGAGAAGTCTGCCTAGCATTATACCTTAAGGGCCTGTTTTCTGGCTCTGCTGAACTTGTGGAGCATTTATATGCTCTTAAAGTAGCCGTTTGAGGGGCAGAAGGAACCACTGAAGGAGCAGGGCATTGGGTAGAAATGATTCTATCGATGTTTCCTGCCATATCAGCACTGCTCAGTAAAAATAGCCGTCATGTGTGTACTTCCAAGTTTTCCAGTGGTCATGTTAAAACAAAGGTAGAAAGGGGGGAAAGGTTAAAAAGAAATGGGTGATGTTAATTTTAATAACATTTTATTTACTCCATTTCTTTCACAGTGTCATCATTTCAACATGTAATGAATATAATCACACTTTAAGTTTGCATCCCTCTTTGGGAACCCGGTCTTTAAGATCATTGTAGAGTTTATGCTGCACGCCTCGATCCAGACTGACCATGTCAGAGATGCTCCGTGGCCTGTGTGGTGTCACTGTGGGGCAGGGGGCCGGGCACACACACCTGCTGCCCCACGGGGCCTCCCCACAGCTCTCACTTCCTGGCCTTGCCTTTTCCCCTGGGACAGAGGTGCTCTGCCACAGTCCAACTCCAGCAGCCAGGGATTCAACCTGAAGAGGTGAACGGTGTCAGCGAGTGAGACAGCCTCTCCCAGTTTTCTTTTGGACTGCCTGTTTATTTCAAGTTTAAGATTCTCTTTTATACTTTTACAAAAATATTAGGCCAGAGGTTTGACATGTTCAGATCCCCCTCTCCCAGATTATTATCTCTATAAATCATTGTTGCTCTTCAAACAGAGTTCCTGCTTCAGTGATTCTCTTGGAATCAGCCTTATCATCTATTATCTACCTCCTCTAATGTGTCCTATAGTTAACTTGTGATTGCATTGTAACTCATGCTACATTCCTCAGTTTACTACTTATCTTCCTAAACCCTGTTTGCCCCTAACATCCTGAGCTCACTATCTCTTAAAAAGGCTTCTAGCTATAGTGTCTCTAAAAATTCCTAACTTCTATAAGCTATAGTAAAATATGCTAACTTTACAACATTCCTTAAATCTTTAACTTCTAAGTATTTTAATTATTTCTAAGCCCTAAATTCAGTAAATTCCTTTGCCATAAGCATTCTCCTCACAACTAGGCTTCAGATATCAATCCCTCCCATGGCCTCAAGCTACAGCCTAGGTGCTCATCCTGGAACACTCTTTTGTAAAAGTCCTTGAACAAATGTCAATGATTAACTTTATGAGTTATTTTCTGAGCACAGCTGCAGAAGGCTTTGTGCCTTCTCATGCTCCTCTCAAGAACAATAAGCACCTTAATACTCCTTTTCAGTCAACTCAGCCAAGGAAAGGAACAGACAAGTCAGAATTACAAGGCCTAACTCCTTAATCCTGGGTCTGTGCCTGCAGAATGAGGAGAGGGGGCTGGGGGCCATGCCTCCATTTTGTCAGTAACTCCTAACGCAGCTCCCGACAGCACTCGCTCTGGGGAGATTGCATATTTGCTCAGGAGTTTCTGAAGGAGGTACAGTGAGCCTAGTAAACATGTGCTTCCTCTAAGATCAGCAGGGCCTGTCCCTTCTCCCACATGGCCTAGAGCTAGAGGCCTCTCCTCCCAGGGTGGGTGTGGACACAGGCCAGGCACTGGCCACCAGGGAGTTCAGAAAGAACTGACAAGACCTGCCTGGAGAGGAAACTTAGATTAAAAAATCAGAGAGGAGGGACTGCCCTGGTGGCCCAGTGGTTAAGACTCCAGCCCTGATGCAGGGGGCATGGGTGTGATCCCTGGTTAGGGAACTAAGATCCTGCAGGCCGCATGTGCAGACCCCCAAAAAGGAAAATCAGAGCAGGAGGTGGGGCCTTGAGAGTGTGTGTGGTGTTGACCCCAGAGCCTGGGTCCCAGGGGGAGGAGCCAGCTGGAAGCTGCATTTCATGTGGCATCCTCCGGGGGGGTGACCCCAGCCCACCTGAGGCGGGGGGAGGAGCACGTGGACCCACCGTCATGGGCGAATGTGGCGCTCAGGCCGTGGGACCACCTGTGAGAGCGGACTGTGAACGCTGCCCTTCCTGGCCCTGTAAAAGCCAGATGACCAAGTGGACTTGTTGAGTTATATTTCATTCTTTGGGTGGATAAATGATGCTTGTTACAAACGAGACCCTTCCTCTTTTATTTTTCCCTCTGTGCTGTGCAGCTTGCAGGATCTTAGTTCCCTAAACAGGGAGCAAACCCACATCTCCTGCAGGGAAACCACTCAGTCCTAACGGCTGGACCACGAGGAAGGTCCCAGAGGCCCTTCCTTTTAAGCCTCATGTTCCCCAAATCTCCCCTACTCCTTACGAGCATACTCCCCCAATCTCTTGTGGTTTCAGTGTTAAAAGGTCTCTGTATTTTCTCCATTTCTCACTTTCACTGCACTTTTTTCCCTCTGAGTCCCTTCTGGATATCCAGTGATGGAAAGTGTACCAGGCATAAGACGTTTGACTCCTGCTCCTTGTCACTCCCAGTTCGGTGCCCAGGTATAGTGTCGGTGCCCCGTCCTGAAAGTCGGGACCCACTCTGCTGGGGCCTGAACTGTTCCCCGGGTACTAGCCCTGTGCCCCGCTCCTGGGCCTGGTGGCCGCAATGGCTGGAGGAAGTGTCTGGCTTTGCCCACAGGACCTGAAGGCCCACAATGACGAGCTGCAGGCCGCCCTGGAAGGCCTGCAGGCAAGGCGGCCCCGAGTCGGCACGGCCGCCTGCCCCTGGGACACGGCCCGGCAGGCAGGAGCTGAGTGCTTAGAGGTAGTGGGTCTGCTGGGAGGTGGTGGATCGCGAGCTCCTGCCCCGGGGATGGGGAGGTGGGCCAGCCTGCTGTGCAGGGGGTCACAAGTCCTTCGGACCACTTGGGTCAGGGAAGGGTCCTGATGCGAGGGGTTTAGGCAACCCAGAGCCCCAAGGGAGATGGAGGAGGATGAAGATCCTACTGCTTGGACAGAGTAAGTGGTGAAGGTTATGATGACCTTGCTGTGACCTCAGGGCAGGCATGTCCCCTGTGAGCCTCCTAAGGCAAGGGGGACAGAAGGAGATGCCCCTGGGGAGGGTCACCTGGAAAGGGGAGCAGAGAGTGGGCTGGGGGTGACAGGGGACGGCCTGTGATGGCTCTGACAGGGCAGTCTATGTCAGCTTTCCTCGGGGCCTCCAAGGGAAGCTGGGGGTTGGGGGGGCCTTCTGTGCACCTGGCCTCTAAGGGAGACCTTCAACTGTACCTGCAGCAGTGGACTCTGCTGGCCCCCAAGCCACAGCCCTGCTGACCTCGGCCAGGGGTTGTTGGCATGTGGCTGCTGTCATCGCATGCCTCAATGAGTGTCAGGGGCCCATGTGGCCACAGGGAAGGGGGCGATGGTCTTTATCCCTGGATGGGCCTGAGCTGCAAGGAGTGTGTGGCCCTGGTGCAGTGGCCAGATGGCTCTGGGTCATAGTACTGGAGGGAGCCCTGAGCTTTGTGTTGGCGCCAACACAGCCAGAGCACTCTCCCGGCTGGAGCCTTTTCTCTTCCCCTCGCCCCCATCTAAGGAGGAAGGGTGGTCAGGATAGCAGTGCTGTGGTGCAGGGGCCACATGGGTAGTGGAGGCCAGGCTGGCCATGCATCCAACCAGGGCCACTCCTGACCCAAGCGGCAGCTTCCTGTTGTCAGGGCAATGGGATGCTCTCTTTCCTAAGATGCTCATCCCAAGTTCTCTCGGCTGGATGTTGCCGAGTCTGTCCCTGTTTTTCATGGAAAACAATTCGAGAACTGAAAAGAGCAGGCGAGAGGTCAGGATGTGTCTGCTCCCTTCACTTCCCAGTCCATCAACCGGCATGGATGAAACCCCAGCAGTGGCCATACTCACATTCTGACTCAAGCCTTGAGTGTGCCCCCTACCACGCATGGCGTGGGGGACACCTGGGCCCAGGTCCAAAATCACTGCACATGGTGACTGCAGCTATGAAATTAAAAGATGCTTGATCCCATGGTGTCCTGGGCAGAAAGTCAATGGACATGTCCTCTTATTTTCAGGAACCGTCACGTTCGTGGGTGATTCTGCCCCAGCGAATATAGAAACAGAGATCATGTTGGAGCAGCTGAAGGAGCATTACCAAGAACTCAAGATCCAGCTGGAGACCAAGGTCAGGGGACTGAGGGAGGCCACAAAGGTCAGGGAACTTCCTGCTGCTGAGACGTGTCTGCACACACATCTGCCCATAGTGAGCACGCTCAGGGGGATGGAGGTTTGCAGGGAATGTGCGTGACCTTGACTTTCTGCCTTCACCCTCTTTGGAAGGAGGCAGGACAGAAGGAATAGCTAATAACGGGAGGGAGCAGGGTCCCTCCCCGTGTCCAGAGGCTGGTGCAGAGGCCAGACCTCCCTGTTTTCCCTGCGCTGGGAAGTCACAGCCCCCGGCTCTGTTGCAGCTGAAGCAGATTCTGGGAGCAGAATCTTAGTTCCTGGGATTGCCCTGTGTCAGGGGCTCCCCAGGTGGCGCTAGTGGAAAAGAGGAGATATGTCGCCAATACAGGAGACATAAGAGATGCGGGTTCGATCCCTGGGTTAGGAAGATCCCCTGGAGGAGAGCGTGGCAACCACTCCAGTCTTCGTCCTGGAGAATCCCATGGACGAAGGAACCTGGTGGGCCACAGTCCACAGGGTCACACAGAGTCAGACATGACTGAAGCGACTTGGCACGCAGGGGCTCCTAGGTCACCCTAGCCAAGCCTGTCTTCCTGGGTGAATGTGTCTGTTGCTCTGTTACTCGATTGTGGTGGGTTTTGTGGAGGGATGGTGCCCACAGCTTGTCAGGTGTCACCATGGCCACGGGGTGGTCCTGCCCCTGGATGCCTAGGTTCAATCCTTGGGTTGGGAAGATCCCCTGGAGGAGAGCGTGGCAACCACTCCAGTCTTCTTCCTGGAGAATCCCATGGACGAAGGAACCTGGTGGGCCACAGTCCACAGGGTCACACAGAGCCAGACACGACTGAAGCGACTTGGCACGCAGGGGCTCCTAGGTCACCCTAGCCAAGTCTGTCTTCTTGGGCGAATGTGTCTGTTGCTCTGATACTCGATTGTGGTGGGTTTTGTGGAGGGATGGTGCCCACAGCTTGTCAGGTGTCACCATGGCCACGGGGTGGTCCTGCCCCTGGATGCCTGCTGTGGCCTTGCCTTCCAGGCCTCGTGGAGGTGTTGTTCCCCCCTTCCCTCCTCCTGCAGCTGCCTGCCAGGCTGCAAGCCTTCTTTCTGCACCTGCAGGGCCTCCCCACAAGGCTGCAGTGGAGGTTACAGGAAGTGATGGAAGCAGGCGGCCGCACAAGCCATGGGGAGCCTTTCACAGGCCCCAGCACCCTGTTGAAGCAGGGCCACCTGCTGTTTGAGTGCTGCACCCGGCAGCCTTGATTCGTCAAGTGAATTGTGTTTGGGGGCCCCCAGTCGACATCACTCCTCCTCTCTCCTCAGGTTAATGACCATGAGAGGGAAATGGAGGTGACGAAAAGGGCCTCCGGAGAGGAGAGGAGGCAGCTGGAGTGGATCTTCCAGCTCGGGGTTGTCATGCTGCAGGGTCAGAAGGCCGAGCTGGCAACGCTGCATGAGGAGTCACAGGAGGTGGTCCGAGGCCTGGGGGAGCAGCTGCAGAGGAGGGCAGAGCTGGAGCGGGGCCACGTGTAGCAGCTGAGCCAGAAGAGACCGCGGCTGCAGGAGGCACTCCAGTGGTTCAGGTCGGCCACCCCGGCCTTGCAGGATCTCAAGTCCAGGGTTCATTGCCCAGAACCTGAATTTGAAATTGAATTTGGACAGATTGCTCAGAGTCACAAGTACTCATTACCTGAGTGGTGAGCCCTGAAAGAACAGGTTATTTTACACAGGTTCTGACCTTTCTTTCTGCTGCACTGTGCACATGGCATGAGAAATCTTATTTCCCTCACCAGGGATCGAACTTGTGCCCTTGTGGTGGACGCATGGTCGGACCTTCCAGCTCGGGGTTGTCGTGCTGCAGGGTCAGAAGGCCGAGCTGGCAACGCTGCACGAGGAGTCACAGGAGGTAGTCCGAGGCCTGGGGGAGCAGCTGCAGAGGAGAGCAGAGCTGGAGCGGGGCCACGTGTAGCAGCTGAGCCAGAAGAGAGCGCGGCTGCAGGAGGCACTCCAGTGGTTCAGGTCGGCCACCCCGGCCTTGCAGGATCTCAAGTCCAGGGTTAGTTGCCCAGAACCTGAATTTGAAATTGAATTTGAACAGATTGCTCAGAGTCATAAGTACTCATTACCTGAGTGGTGAGACCTGAAAGAACAGGTTATTTTACACAGGTTCTGACCTTTCTTTGTGCTGCACTGTGCACATGGCATGAGAAATCTTATTTCCCTCACCAGGGATCGAACTTGTGCCCTTGTGGTGGACGCATGGAGTGTTCACAGCTGGACTGCCAGAGAAGTCCCAAAGAGTCTGACTTTAAAAATACAGTCTACCTCATCTGTCATCTCGTGGCTCCTGGGGAGGTGGATAAAAGGTGTAAATGCCCACAAATAATGGGAAAGGCCTTTAGTTGGGTTAGTGGAATTCTTGAAAGAAGCTGAGATTTGTGAGCAAAGGAGAGAAAAGGTTTATTTGGAAAATTGGAACATGATATTCTGTGCTAGAGAAGGGCCCACACACCCATCCTCTGGGCCCCATCAGGGAGCTGGGGCTGGAGGCCTGAGGGGAGGCTAAAGGTGGGGAGGTGGTCTGTGAGCCGGTGATGGAGTGTCAGGTGTGCAGCCTGGCCCTCCTCCCTGGCCCCCTTGGGGCTCAGGCTGGCAGCCACTCCATCTCAGGAGCCCAGGCCTCTAGAAGATCTTTTCCAGGAGCCTCCCAGCACCACCCAGGAGATGACCCAGGTGACTCTAGGCAGGCACAGCTGTGTGTTGTGGTTGACACTCTCTACACAGTGTCTCTTGGCCCTGTGAGCGCCCACACAGCACTCCCGCAAGCTGCCTATGTCCTGTGGAGACAAGCTTTGGGAGCTGTTGTGTCCCTCGTCTGGGCAGAGGACACTGGCTCACTTCACAAGCAGGTGTGTCCAGCTGAGGCGCCAGCTCCTGCCCGCAGGGTGACCATGGCATGTTGCTTCACTGGAAAACAGATCATGTGGGATTTATCATAAGCCAAGGAATAAATGTCAGTGCACCTCCCAGCTTGAGAAAGAAAATACTGGCATAGCCAGTAGCCCCAGGCTCTGTTCCCAGACCCTCCTCACTTCTCCCCGAGGCGCCTGGACTGTTTATCACGCTCTAGACCTTGCTCTAGACCTCTGCCTCAGACACGGGGGTCCCCCAATGACGTGGAGCCTTGGTCATGGTGGGCTGACTTCTGAATTCCCTGCTCCATGAAGCAGAGTTGGTGCTGGGCCTCACAAGTGGCAGAGAGCCTCAGGTGAACGTGTGGACCCACTGTTGCAATTGTGGCTGCAATCGAAGGCTGGTCTCTGGCCTAGTGGACCTGCAAGTCCACATCAGGCCCCTGGCGCACTCGGGGGCCTTCCGTGCGGGAGCAGCCCAGTGGCCACATGCCTTCTCTGCCATCTGTCTTGGGCACTTCCTCTGGACAGGCACAGGAGCCCAGTGCTGTCCTCATCCTCCACCCAGCCCCCAGGCCCAGGGGCTGTGCTGGTCCTCTCCCTGCTTCTCTTGACTCAGGGCACACCTTGGCTTGTTGGCCCCACAGCTAACATCACACTTCCAGTCTCAGTGGTGTCTGGATCATTGGACAGGGTTTCCTGGGCACTTGCCACATGCTGTCACATCTAGGGGTGCAGCCAGGAGTAAGACAGGTGTTTGCAGAATTCAACCTCAGGGGGGTAGGTGGAGAAGGCTCCATTCTCTGACATCTGTAACCCTTCTTACAGGTCTATTCAGGTCTTATGTTTCCTCCTGGGTCTGTCTTGGTAGATTGTTTCAGGGCATTTGGACATGGCCATTTTTCAAAACTCCAGACCGAGTGTTTTACTGAATGGTCCTCTGCCAGGAGCCAGCATGGCATGTTGCTTCACTGGAAAACAGATAATGTGGGATTTATCATAAGCCAAGGAATAAATGTCAGTGCACCTCCCAGCTTGAGAAAGAAAATACTGGCATAGCCAGTAGCCCCAGGCTCTGTTCCCAGACCCTCCTCACTTCTCCCCGAGGCGCCTGGACTGTTTATCACGCTCTAGACCTTGCTCTAGACCTCTGCCTCAGACACGGGGGTCCCCCAATGACGTGGAGCCTTGGTCATGGTGGGCTGACTTCTGAATTCCCTGCTCCATGAAGCAGAGTTGGTGCTGGGCCTCACAAGTGGCGGAGAGCCTCAGGTGAACGTGTGGACCCACTGTTGCAATTGTGGCTGCAATTGAAGGCTGGTCTCTGGCCTAGTGGACCTGCGAGTCCACATCAGGCCCCTGGCACACTCGGGGGTCTTCTGTGCAGGAGCAGCCCAGTGGCCACATGCCTTCTCTGCCATCTGTCTTGGGCACTTCCACTGGACAGGCACAGGAGCCCAGTGCTGTCCTCATCCTCCACCCAGCCCCCAGGCCCAGGGGCTGTGCTGGGCCTCTCCCTTCTTCTCTTGACTCAGGGCACACCTTGGCTTGTTGGCCCCACAGCTAACATCACACTTCCAGTCTCAGTGGTGTCTGGATCATTGGACAGGGTTTCCTGGGCACTTGCCACATGCTGTCACATCTGGGGGTGCAGCCGGGAGTAAGACAGGTGTTTGAAGAATTCAACCCCAGGGGGTAGGTGGAGAAGGCTCCATTCTCTGCCATCTGTAACCCTTCTTACAGGTCTGTTCAGGTCTTATGTTTCCTCCTGGGTCTGTCTTGGTAGATTGTTTCAGGGCATTTGGACATGGCCATTTTTCAAAACTCCAGACCGAGTGTTTTACTGAATGGTCCTCTGCTGGGAGCCAGCATGAGGAGTCCTGCCCATGGCAAAGGTCATGAGGTTAAGGAGTCCAACAGGCAAAGGCGAGTTGGGCCTTAAGGGAGGCTTGCTGAATTTTCTCAAGCATCTACCCCCAAAACCAGAGTCTGCCTGCCGTACTGCATTATGCTTTTCGCTTACACTTCTGACATTAACAGGGGGCTATTCCCCACCACCTTTCTCTGGAAAAAGTTAACTTAGAGCTCCAATTAACAGTCTCCCTGCATATAAAAGGAGTGTCTCAGCTCAAACCCCTCTGATGGCTCTCTAACTTGCCTGACAGAGACTTTTACAACTTGTGATTGTTTACAGCCCCTCAACCACGAGAGGCACACAGCTTAAAACATCTTAAAGATACAGAGCCTTTTTTTTAAGAGCTAAAAATTATATTGGTGATGGGTTTCACTGTTGAGTCAATGACTGCTGCCAGGCCTCCATATTCTTTATCTTTTAGGAACCTGGAGGATATTAATCAATGTAATTTGGATATAGAATAAGGAATATAGTAGTTTTGATGTTTTGATGTTAGCAAAACTAGACTTTTGAGTTAATGAACTTTCTCTTTGTTATAAATCACTGTACTCCTCTTGCCTTGTTTTAAATTGTTGTGTCCTTGCTATATAAGAATGTAACCTTAATTAGTGCTTTCTGAGAGTGGCACCAGACTTTAGTAAGAACAACACTTTTAAGGCAAATAAGTTTTCTGGTTGACGGACCCTTATCAGAAAAGGGCCATAAATGCTAATAGGCCTCCTGGCCAGAAGATGATGTAAATCACCTAAGACTTGTGTATACAGCTAGGTATGTAGAGAGAAAGCCTGGTCTCGATAAGAGTCAGGGCTGCTGATGCTGCATAACTTTGTATTATCCATTGGTCTCTATGTACAACCAAAAGTATAAAAAGCTTTCCCGTATAATAAAGGATGGATCAGTCGCTGGAAAGACTGGTTCCCCCGTGTGGTCTTTTCGCCTTCTCTTCTTTTCTGGCTGAATTCCCATCTGGAGCGTGGAGGCTCGCCATGTCTACTTATTTGCCCTGGCTTGTAAGACCCACGCAAGAGGGAGCCCAAGGCAGGGCACCCTCCACTATTCAAATGGGCACTGGTGGCCTATGTAGGTGGTGCAAGTTTCTTGTCTTGAGACTTTATTAGCTTTCCACGTAAACCAAGTTATTCAGCCTCTTTGCTCCACTAAATTTTCCTACTGCACTATTCTTTCCTAATCTCTCTTTTCTAATTAAATAATTCTTTCCTAAGACACTGACTCTGTCCCCACTTCAAATTCCCCTGGATCCACCGGGGCTGGACCCCAACAGTCCTCAGCTTGGATGCCTGGTTAGATGCCTTCTTTATGGGACCATCTTCTTCACTCTGATGTGTGGCCTTTCATGAAACTGTCCTTGGAGTACATTTACTCAGTTTTTGTTTATCTGATAATGTCTCAGCTTCTCTCCCATTTCTGAAGGCTGGTCTTCCTAGGAGCACAAACCCTGATGCACAGTTGAAGGCTGCCCTCTGCCCTCTAACCTGGGCAGGCTGCTCTGTGTGAGCATCCATTTTCCATTGCTGCAGTGATGAGTTACCAGGAAGTCAGAGGCTTAAAGCATCATAACTTACTATTTCACAGTGCTCAAGCCTGGAAATCAGAAGTGGCTACAACTGGGCAGGAATCTCAGCATTGGCGGCCACCTTCCTTTCTGGAAGGTCGGCTTCCAGAAGCTTTCTGCAGGCCTCCCATTCTTGATCCACACCCTCCTCTGACGCCAGCAGTGACTGGTTGGTCTTCCTCATGCTCCATCTTGACTTCCAGTCTTCTGCCTGCTCTTCCACAGTGGAGGGCCCTAGTGGACAGTCTAGGACACTCTTTCCATCTAAAGGCAGTGAATTAGCAGCTTTAATTCTGTTTGTTGCATTGATTCTCCTTTGCTATGAAATAGCACATTTGCAGGTTCTGGATGCAGACATTTTTTAAAGGCTGCTATTCTGTCCCCACAGGAGGTGATCTGAGTTGTGTTCTCTGACTGCTGTTAGCTTCTCCATCTTTTGTGGTTTTTCTTTGGTGTGTTTAGGTGTGTATTTCTTTCATTTTAACTTTTTATTGAAGTGTTATATGCACAAACACAAAAATTCACACGTGTATACAGTTGGGAGAATTGATGAATTGGACACATCTGTGGCACCAGCACCTGGAACACGTCCCCCAGGGTCGCTATTTCAAGTCAGGATAGGGGTAACCCCTGGGGGGACCCTGGGGATCCCCATTTTTTGTTCTTGGTACTGGTGTTCCTAAGAATGGAATTGCTGACTTGTAGGGCATAGGGGCTGTTTTCTTTTTACTTTCCACACTTAGAAACATTATTCCTGCTGAATATATAGATTTGTGTCCTATGAAAATCTTTCAGATATTCTTTGTAAAATATTGCCTCTCCCCCAGTGGCCTTTTCAGTTGGATTTATGATATTATATCTTTTCATTTTTCCTCCTTTTCTTAACCTCTCTTTCATTTCTTCCATCTTCTTTTCTGTACATGGCATATTGTGGGTACTTTTTCATATCTCTGTGTTCCAGGTCAGTGATTCTTTCTTCAGCTCTATCTAATCTACCAGTGAGCTTTTATTTTGACATTGATTTTTTTTTTCCATTTTCAAACATTCTATTTGGTCCTGCCTGATAATTTCTGATAGCTTCTTGTTGCTTGCTTGTCCACATTTTATTTCCATCTTTTTTTTTAAGTAAACATTTAATAATATTTATCCCAAGTTTGTGTCTGATAATTCCAATATCTGGGATCTAATTCTGGTGTTTTGGCTTCTTCTAACTCTCATAAGTGGTCTTATCCCACATACGTTGTGGTGACCTTTGATTGTGAGCTCATGTTCACACGATGTTTATCTCTAGGAATCTTGAGAGCTGTAGTAGAGGGTTCTCCCTGCAGAAAGGATGTGTTTTGCTTTTGCCAAGAAGACTTGGGAGCCTCTTAATCTGAGACCACTTTAACCTATTCCAGGGAACCAGACCAGCACATGTGCCCCTGGTGTGATTTCTCCACACTGATGTAGGTGTTGGCCTCAGGGTAACCCCATCTTTGTGTTGCTTAATGCTCATACTCTGTCATCCCCTTCTCCTCCCACTATCAGTCATTCAAAAGAGTCAGTTCTTCTCATCAGGTGGCCAAAGTATTGGAGTGCTGGGGTCAAGCCCTGGTGGATCCACGGTAATTCGAAGAGGGGACAGAGTCAGTGTCCTAGGAATTAATTGCTTAATTAAAGATATAGAGGGAAATTAGAAAGAAATAGTGTAGTAGGAAAATTAGTGGAGAAAAAGAGGCTTAATAACTTGGAATACGTGGGATACCAATAAAGCTTCGAGACAAGAAGCTTGCACCACCTACGTAGGCCACCAGCACCCACTTGAATATCGGAGGGTGCCCCACATTGAGCTCCCTCTTGCGTGGAACTTAAATTCCAGAGCAAAATTAGCAGGTATGGCAAGCACCCACGCTCCAGATGGGAATTCAGCCAGAAAAACCGGCAACAAGAAAGAATGACACGGGGGAATCAGTCTTTCCAGAAACTGATCCGATTTCTTTATTTTTTAGGTTTGCTTATATACCTTTTGTTACACTTAGAGACAAATGGAAATTTTAAAGTCACGCAGGGGTCAGCAGTCCTGACCTTTATCAAAATCAGGTGCTTCACATAAATGTATAAAAAAAAGGTCTTAGGGGTTTTACATCATCTTCTGGCCATGAGGCCTGCTGACATTTTATGACCCTTTCTTTCTGATAA
>SJYR01003936.1:50093-66316 GCA_006410655.1 Kobus ellipsiprymnus | reverse complement strand
TATTTCTCACTTCCACTGTATAATCATAAGGGATTTGATTTAGGTCATATCTGAATGGTCTAGTGGTTTTCCCTGCTTTCTTCATTTTCAGTCTGAATTTGGCAATAAGGAGTTCATGATCTGAGCCACAGTCAGCTCCTGGTCTTGTTTTTGTAAGTGCTTATAAATGTCATGAAAGGTTTTGAAAATTTGATTTTAATAGCTACACAGTTTTGCTTAATATCTTATACATATATTATAAAAATCTCAGGCTCATCATAGAATCATAATACCAAAAAATTTATATTTTAAACTAAAGCTTGCATTTTCAATTCAGTTCAATGAGAATTCCTCTGAAGGTCTAAATTCTCATGAAAGGTAAATTATTTGGATTCCTTGATTTGATCTGTTATGCCTATTGTCCTTCTATGGACTCTTTGACTTTTGACGTTTTTGGCTTTGATTGTACTATTTCACTGAAATAAAAAAACGTAAATTTAGATATTAAGAATGTCAAGAAGAACCCTAGTTAAGTGTGAGTCCCTCAGTCATGTCCAGTTATTTGTGACCTGTGGACTGTAGCCCACCACGTCCTCTGTCCATAGAATTTTCCAGGCAAGAATACTGGAGCGGGTAGCCATTCCTTTCTCGAGGGGATCTTCCTGACCTAGGGGTCAAACCCAGGTCTCCCACATTGCAGGCAGGTTCTTTACCACATGAAGCGCCAGAGAACCTTTGTGTACATGGGTGTACAAATCTTCAAAAGAATATTAGCATGAAGAATACATTAAAAGAATAATACACTATGATCAAATAGAATTTATCCTATGCCTGCAAGGATGACTTGTTATCTGTACATCAATCAATGTGATACACAACATGAGCAAAATTAAGAAGAAAATCATGTGATCTTCTCAATAAAAGCAGAAAAAGCTTTTGACAAAGTGTAACATCAATTTTGATACAATCTCTCAATACAGTGCTTATACAAGGAACATTCTAAAGGGTATATAACACAAGCCCACAGCTAACATCCGACTCAGTGGTAAAAAGGTGAAAGATTTTCCTAAAAGATCAGGAATAGTACAAGGATGCACACTCTCACGAATTTTGTTCAACATAGTAGTGGAAGTGCCCTACCCAGAGTAACTAGGCAAGAAAAGGCAATAAAATGCATCGCCAATGGAACAAAAGAAGTAACACTGTCACTATTCGATTATGACAGGATTTATATGAAACACTTAAAACTTCACCAAGTAACAACTATTAAAACTAATATCAGCAAGATAGCATGATATGAACCATCAGAGAGAGAACAGTCTCATGTACAAATGCATCAAAAAATACCTGTAATAAGTTTAACTGAGAAGCAGAAACACCTGTAGAGTCACAGACTCCAAGACACAGAGTCTGGGTTCAAATCCCAGTTCACCCGCTGACCTGCAGAGTGACCCAAGGCAAATCACACAATGGTCTGAGGCGCAACATGTCCAACCGTAAAATGGACACAGACCCAGTATCTCCTCCCAGGGTTGGGAAACTCCAAGGAAATGCTTATTTAGGACCCACGGGATGGAGTATCACCAGGAGTCTCTCCTTGTATGAAACTCCTCTAGAAGTGGGCTCACCTGATCCTGTGTTTGAGGGTCTAGGATAGAGCCTGGGATCAAATGGAACTGGACAAGGACCAGGACAAAAAATACTAGTTTTGTGTCAGGGAGGGAGGCCACTTCCTTTCCAAATCTTAGAGTGGGGCCTGCACCAAGGGCCTGGGGAGGTGCACAACCAGAGGTGATAACTCCGAACCCCCCACAGCAGGGATGGAGCCTTCCTGGCAAGAACCTTCTCTCTGGTTCAGGCTCCAGTGTGATGTGGTACTGCTCCCAGAGTTCCCCATGTCTCCACCAGGCAAAGTTCTCTCAGGAGCTGGAGGTCTATTAAAACACAGGTGTTTCAGTGTCAGAATGACACAAGGACTAACAACATTGAAAATTAGCTACATTTTAAAAAATGACCGAAGTACAGACAAGGCAGGGGATGGGAAGCAGAAGGATTGAGTACCTCTCAAGCCTTTAGCAGAAATATTTCCACACCAGCTCAGCAGAGCCCAGAGGAGGAAAATATAATGGAAAGGCAGGCTATGGGTCTATCTCTACACCTCTGGACCCAGAGACCCAAGTCCCAAACTACCAACATTACTGTGCACATCCAGACACCAAGAGGAAGAAACACAGACCTTGCCTTAGGAAGTGTCAATCAGACTTAATGTTGGGGTTGCTGAGCATGGTCAGTGGTAATATGGACTCAGCCCCGCCTCCATGCTCACATTCCCTGTCCTCATGGAAACATGCATGGTTCACTATAGAGAACCCTCTGAGGGCACTTCTGTATGATAGAAACTGGCAATGGTCAAATGCAAGGGGAAGAGACAGAAAAGGAAATCTGCCTCTGGGGTGCTCCGCAAATTACCAAAGACCTGAAGTTCTTGATACTTGGGATTTTTCAAGAGCTTCTTAATGTGTAAATGGAGAAAGGACATTTATAGGAGAAAGGAGAAAGGAATCGTCCCATTGGGACAATTTGGCACCTATACAGGAAAGTAAGTTGGATCCCTACTTCACAAAACACCACCAAACCTATTAGACACACAGTAAGAACCAACACTAGAAAGAAAAACTTTACAAATTTTAGGACAATTTTTGATGAGGGAATATTTTTTCTTAAGTGAGGGATTGCTGATTTACAGCAATGTGTTAATTTAAGCTGTACAGCAAAGTGACTCAGTGATTCAGTGTCTCAGCTGCTTGCTTGGACAAAATTCATTCCCGTTGGGAGGCCCCTGGGCCATGCCCTCTATTCAGAAAAGCTAAGAATCCTGAAAACACAAAGCAAGATGTGATGGTGCTCTAAATATAATACGAGGGGAAAAAAAATTAAAAAACCTAGATGTTAGGAGGGGATCTCCAAACCTACCTTCAAACAGGAGGCCTTGCTCCCTTGAATGTGAGTGCTTAAAACATGGCTTGGGAAGGGAAGACGTGTGTCATAAATATGTTGTCTGCAGAGGACAAAGTGGTGTGTAGAGAGGATGTGCAGGCACATCCCAGGACACTGAGCACACGGAAACAGTGACTGAATTCTCAGCCCCGCTCTTGGGGCATCGCACTGTCTCCACCCCTGACACAGGGTGAGCTGCTCACAGGTGTTCCTGGAGAGTAAGGTCACATGACCTGGATCTGTCCATTTGGTGTGTTCCATCCTCCCTGGCCACCATGATGGGCTCAGGACTGGGGCACTGACCAACTGGGGCTCAGGGCCGGGACTCACGCTGGAATCAAGGGGGAAAGGAGCTCTGGACCCAATTGTGACATTCTTGGAAAGACAAAGCTACATAGATGATAAGCACATCATGGGGTGGGGAATTGGAAGTGTCATTTAGGATGGATACCTGTCCATGGATGGAAGAGCCTGGTAGGCTACAGTCCATGGGGTTGCAAAGAGTTGGACACGACTGAGCGACTTCACCTCACCTCATCTCACCTGTCAATATGCATTGGTCTAAGTGTATTGCTTTGTATAGCACAAGGGGTCAATCAATCTATTCAATTTACTTATTTATTATATAAGTAAGTCATAGGATGGAATACCAAACACAACAGAATCTTAACATCACTCACTATTCTTTCACCATTAGAGAAATGCGAATCAAAACTGCAAATGAGGTATTACCTTATATCAGTCACAATGCCCATCATCAAAAAATTTACAAACAATGCTGGAGAAGATGTAGAGAAGAGACCCCTCTTGCACTGTTGGTGGGAATGTCAACTGATATAGCCACTACGGAGGGCAGTATGCAGGTTCCTTAAAAACGGAAAATAGACTACCATATAATCCAGCAATCCCACTGGGTATGTTGGGATACCATAATTCAGAAAGACATTTGCACGTTCATATTCATTGCAGCTCTGTTTACAACAACTAAGTCATGGAATCAATGTCCATCAGGAGAGAAATGCATAAGGAAAAGTGCTACATATATTCAGTGTAACATTCAGTTCAGTTGAGTCTCTCAGTCATGTCCAACTCTTTGCTACCCCATGAAGTGCAGCATGGCAGGCCTCCCTGTCCATCACCAACTCCCGGAGCTTAGCCAAACTCATGTTCATTGAGTCGATGATGCCATAAAAACATCACATCCTCTGTTGACCCCTTCTCCTCCTGTCCTCAGTTTTTCGCAGCATCAGTGTCTTTTCAACGAAGTCAGCTCTTTGCATCAAGTGGCCAAAATATTGGAGTTTCAGCTTCAACATCAGTCCTTCCAATGAACACGAAGGACTGATCTCCTTTAGGATTAACTGGCTGGATCTCCTTGCAATCCAAGGGACTCTCAAGAGACTGCTCCAACACATTTCAAAAGCATCAATTCTTAGGCGCTCAGCTTTCTTTAACTTCAGCTCTCACATCCATACATGACTAGTGGAAAAACCATAACCTTGACAGGACGGACCTTTGGTTATAACTCTGCTTTCAAGGAGCAAGTGTCTTTTAATTTCATGGCTGCAGTCACCATCTACAGTGATATTGGAGCCCCCAAAAATAAAGTCTGACACTGTTTCCACTGTTTCCCCATCTATTTTCCAAGAGGTAATGGGACTAGATGCCATGATCTTAGTTTTCTGAATGTTGAGTTTTAGGCCAACTTTCTCACTATCCTCTTTCACTTTCATCAAGAGGCTCTTTAGTTCTTTTTCACTTTCTGCCATAAGGGTGGTGTCATCTGCATATCTGAGGTTATTAATATTTCTCCCAGCAATCTTGATTCCAGATTGTGCTCCTTCCAGCTCAGCGTTTTTCATCATGTACACTGCATATAAGTTAAATAAGCAGGCTGACAATATACAGCCTTGACGTACTCCTTTTCCTATTTGGAACCAGTCTGTTGTTCCATGTCCAGTTCTAACTGTTGCTTCCTGACCTGCATACGGTTTCTCAAGAGGCAGGTCAGGTGCTCTGGTATTCCCTTATCTTGAACAATTTTCCACAGTTTATTGTGATCCACACAGTTAAAGGCTTTGGCATAGCCAGTAAAGCAGAAATAGATGTTTTTCTGGAACTCTCTTGCTTTTTCCATGATCCAGCAGATGTTTGCAATTTGATCTCTGGTTCCTCTGCCTTTTCTAAAACCAGCTTGAACATCTGGAAGTTCACGGTTCACTTATCCCTGAAGCCTGGCTTGGAGAATTTTGAACATTACTAGCATGTGAGATGAGAGCATTTGCACGGTAGTCTGAGCATTCTTTGGCCTTGCCTTTCTTTAGGATTCGAATGAAAACTGACCTTTTCCAGTCCTGTGGCCACTGCTGAGTTTTCCAAATTTGCTGGCATATTGAGTGCAAAATTTTCACTCATCGTCTTTCAGGATTAGAAATAGCTCCACTGGAATCCCATCACCTCCACTAGCTTTGTTCGTTGTAATGCTTCCTAAGCCCCACTTGACTTCACATTCCAGGATGTCTAGCTCTAGGTGAGTGATCACAGCATCATGCATATCTGAGCCATGAAGATCTTTTGAGTGTAGTTCTTTTGTGTATTCTTGCCACCTCTTCTTAATATCTTCTGCTTCTGTCAGGTCCATACCATTTCTGTCCTTTATTGAACTCATCTTTGCATGAAATGTTCCCCTGGTATCTCTAATTTTCTTGAAGAGATCTCTAGTCTTTCCCATTCTATTGTTTTCCTCTATTTCTTTGCACTGATCACTGAGGAAGGCTTTCTTATCGATCCTTGCTATTCTTTGGAACTCTGCATTCAAATGGGTATATCTTCCCTTTTCTCTTTTGCTTATCTCTTCTCTTTTTTTCACAGCTATTTGTAAGGCCTCCTCAGACAACCATTTTGCTTTTTTGCATTTCTTTTTCTTGGGGATGGTCTTGATCCCTGTCTCCTCTACAATGTCATGAACCTCCATCCATAGTTCATCAGGCACTCTATCAGATCTAGTCCCTTAATTTTATTTCTTACTTCCACTGTATAATCATAAGGGATTTGATTTAGGTCATACTTGAATGGTTTAGTGGCTTTCTGCACTTTCTTCAATTTAATTCTGAATTTGGCAATAAGTGTAATATTACATAGCCATTAAAGGAATGAAAGTGGGTCCTTTGTAGAGATGTGGAAGTACAAACAGTCATACAGTGAAATGAGACAGAAATAAAAACACACTAAATGTTGTATATTCACACACATGTGTATATATGTATGGGCTTCTATTGTAGTGAAGAGGAAATTTTAAAATTTTACATAACCACCTTGTCATTCTGCCTCCTTAACTCAGCTGGCCGCTTGCAAAGTCTGGATCATGTAGGTCATGTAGTCTCAGAAATTGGGGACTTGCAATACTAGGAACTGGAGTTTATCTCACTCACCCTTGTCCTGCTCTTTGCAATTGCCCAGCCCCTGCAAACCTGTCCAGGCCAAGCATCCCCCTCCCTATCTTGACCACTGTTCTTGCACACGTGAAACCCCTTAGTTTAAACCAGCCTATTAACAGCTAGTGTTGCCCACTACAGTCTGTCTGTTAAAACCCTGTTATCTTTGTTTGGGACTCAGAGCTTGGAGTGTTAACTCCTCTGGGCCCGCCAGTGTAATAAACCTGAGTTCAACTCTCCGAATGTGATGCTTGGTTTCCCGAGTACTGGTTTCTGCAACATTTCTGGAGGCCCCAGCGAGATTCCAACCACGTTGGCCCCCAAGCCTGACTGGTGGCTCGGCTGGGCTGGAGTGAAGGAACCTGGAGATGAACAAGGAGGCGCAAAACCTGACAGTATCCTGCGTTCTTTTTCCGACCGCTGTTCCGACTCTCCAGACAGCAGACACCAACTGGACTCATTGGAGGGATGGACCAACTCACCAGGAATAGCCACAGGATAAGGTAAGGCTCTGGGGCCAGTCCCTACGCAGGAACCTACCCCAAATGGTAGAAGAGGAGACTGATCACCTCCTTGGGCTCCCAAGAAGGGAGCATCAGATACGGAGAACTGGGGACTTGAGCGAAGGGAGGCACTGTGACTGATAACCTCCTTGGAGCTCCCAGGAAGGCTGCAAGTTAAGGAAACCTGGGGACTTGAAAGAAGGGAGGCATCATGATAGTCTCTGAATGACTGTGAGTGTGTGACTGCTGATTTCTGGAGTGAGAGAAATTTTTCGTTTTGAAAACTACAAAACCAGTTATTTCTGCATATGCAATTAAAAACAACTAGCTTGCCTAGAAAATCCCATGGATGGAGGAGCCTGGTGGGCTGCAGTCCATGGGGTCACTAAGTCGGACATGACTGAGCGACTTCACTTTCACTTTTCACTTTCATGCATTGGAGAAGGAAATGGCAACCCACTCCAGTGTTCTTGCCTGGAGAATCCCAGGGACGGGGGAGCCTGGTGGGCTGCCATCTATGGGGTCGCACAGAGTCGGTGCGACTGAAGTGACTTAGCAGCAGCAGCAGCACCTTGTTAAAAAGACCTGCTGAAGGAAAAGCTTGAAGTTAACCCTTTCCATGTCCTTGAAATACACAGTCAGTTTTGCCTGAGACCTCAGCCTTGGGCAAATTAGAACTTCAAGGGAAGAAAAAAAAGGGGGGGGGAGGTGGTGGTCAAAGAGATATTTTAAATCTCAAACAGAAACCTATAAGATCACTGTCAGTCTGTCTGTCTGGATTTATGTATGTCTCAGTATATGTCTTTTTCTGATGATATTGTTGAAGTTGTAAATGAGTTCTAATTTAATTGGCCTAAAGAACAGTAAGTGCTTACAAATCAAACAATTCTAAATACAAGGAAAGTAACAATAAATTTCAGATTCATGTGATCTGGAAAATATTCAATATTAAATATCTAGTATTAATGTTTGTTTGCTAATCTAATAAGAAAGTAGGATGTATGTTTTTAATAAAGAAGATATAAAAAATAAAATTACATTTTATAAAAGGAAAAGAAAGTAGGTCTGACTTACAGGTGGCTGTTACAGAAAGTGATTAAAAGGTTTGTTGAAAGTGGACCCTGAAAAAAAGTTTTGTACATGGTTAGGACTGACTAAGTTTAAAATAAATTTAATTAAGTTTACTTAAATGAGTTTAAAGTAAGCTGGTGTAAAAACTTAAATTTGGCCTTTCTCTCTGTTAAGAGGACACACTTTCAAATGTTGAACTGGTTTTAATAATAGATTTAAGGTTTTTTTTTCTCTTAATTGATCTGGTCTATATTTACCTTTGAAATCTTTTGTTAACTTTGGCTAAGTAGTTATTATTTCA
The DNA here is from genome assembly GCA_006410655.1 of Kobus ellipsiprymnus. Taxonomy (NCBI): domain Eukaryota; kingdom Metazoa; phylum Chordata; class Mammalia; order Artiodactyla; family Bovidae; genus Kobus; species Kobus ellipsiprymnus. The sequence continues at coordinate 58,031 of SJYR01003936.1, read as the reverse complement.
CAATAACATATGATCCTACCTGACTGTTATAAGCCCTTTTGATATTTATGACAAAACTTCCTAAATAACTGGACTTCTTGCTAACTTTGGAGTGCTTCAGATGGGCCCTGAGAAATCCCAAAAAGCTATTAAGCTACTTGGGTTCATTGGATATGTTAAATTACATGGGAAGTACTGTTAAAGTGGTGGGGGGAAATCTCCCTTTTGATATTTATGACAAAACTTCCTAAATAACTGGACTTCTTGCTAACTTTGGAGTGCTTCAGATGGGCCCTGAGAAATCCCAAAAAGCTATTAAGATACTTGGGTTCATTGGATATGTTAAATTACATGGGAAGTACTGTTAAAGTGGTGGGGGGAAATCTTTTCAGGTTATACTGTATGGCTGATGTTACTAATATAGATATCCTAAAATTATGTGAAATTCATATAGATCTGACATGCCCTGATAAAATATGGTCAATTATAATTCTAGTTATCATGTTTCTTTGTCAATTGCAATAGAATCAGATTTTAAACATGCCTTCTTTAGAAGAATACTGCTAGTTCTTCAAGATTTATGAAAAAGGCTTTCTAAGATTAAACAGATAAACAAATTTTGTTATGAACAGTAAGCTGGTACCAAACTGAGATTTGGTCTTCTCTGTTTAGAGAACAAAGTTTTCTTAAAAATGTAGTTTTCAATGACAGACTGCAAATTCTTTGCCTTTAAGTGATTTATGTTTGTTTTTAAAATCTTTTTGTTATTTTGGTAAAGCAAATAAACATTAATTAAGATTATGGTACATGTAGACAAAGCTCATTCTGCTTCTACAAAAAATAACCCCTCATGGTTAGACTTTTGCTATCCTGATGTCCTTAAAACATGGCGATAGTCTTCTCTTAAATCAGGAAATTAAAAATAAATAAACAACAGCTAAAAATCAAAGAGCCAAGGTGATAGGAAATCCAAAATGGCTGCTTGGCTTTTCCCGACTCCCTGACAGACCTCATTTTTATTTGATGGGTTAAAGCCTTACATGGCTACTGTGTTAATGCCGTCACAATGAGTTCTCCAAAAAGGAAAAAAAAAATCAAGTTTCACTAAATATTAAGTTCTAATTTTGTTAATTAGGGTCTGTGCTTACTAAGATTCACTTCTGAGATAGTTCCTTGTTATGTTATATTGCTAAAAGGCTTAATTAAGTTATTAAAAAGGACACTCTTAAGATTGTTTCTAAAGCTTATCTCAGTAACCAGTCTTTGGATGTCAGATGCTCCATGATGTACAACCAGGAGGTTAACACTTGGCTGCTGCTGCTGCTGCCAAGTTGCTTCAGTCGTGTCTGACTCTGTGTGACTCCATAGACAGCAGCCCACCAGGCTCTCCCGTCCCCGGGATTCTCCAGGCAAAAACACTGGACTGGTTTGCTATTTCCTTCTCCAATGCATGAAAGTGAAAAGTGAAAGTGAAGTCACTCAGTCATGTCTGACCATTAGCGACCCCATTTATTTGACTGCAGCCTACCAGGCTCCTCTGCCCATGGGATTTTCCAGGCAAGAGTACTGGAGTGGGGTGTCATTGCCTTCTCTGTAACAGTTGGCTATAATCATTTAACTGAGAAAGATGACCTGGGGTATACCTGGCTATACCCAATGAAAGTTCTTGACTTGATTTCTTGCTTGTGACCTTACTAATAACTGCTAGTGATATCATTTGCTATGTAGCTTGCTTCAGAAGATTATTTCTTATGTTACCAAATGTGTGACTGAGCCTGTGATAAAATGCTGACATGCAGTTCCATATGAGATCAATAATTGTAATAATGTAACTCTAGATATGGGAAGAAGCAACAAGAGGAAATATTTTCCTGGACCAAGAGGTTAGTAAGACAGATATGGTCCAGAGACTTTTGCTACTTACAAGGCCTAGTCTAGTGGCAACACATTAAGTGGCCTGTCAATGGAATCTTTGTTAGACTGGGAATGAGGCTTCCCAGCACCGCGGGACACAATGACCATGAAATGCCTCCAAAACATAGTCAAATATGACAATGAAGGGGCCCTGCTGACTGGAAGTTGGCCCTTGCCAGCTCCCTCTACAAAGATTAAGTCATGACCACTAAAAGATGCTGACCTTCAACACCCCTTTGAAAGGAGTTCAGGGTGGAGACAAAAAATACGGCACTCTGTGCTCTGGGAAAACCAAGAAAAACAGGCCTTCAGAGAGTCAGATGTTTTCAGGTAAAGATTTTTATGAGTCCAAATTCTTGCATTTTCTCCCACCTAGAGAAACACTAATGTCATGAACCAAGGTCTGGACCTGGTTCTCCTGGCTAGCCCCTCAGCAGCTTTCCTACATCTATTCATCTTTGGGCCAAATATCTTTAACTTTCTTGTTGAGTTTGTTTCTCCAAGTAGTAGTACGAGAAGGATATCCCCCAGCCAACACAGAGACAATGCTAGAACAAGCTGCCTTATCATTCTGTGCACTCTCATCTCCCTCCGTAAATGCACCCCAATGTCCTCGGGCTTTTCTCCCTTTGAGATCTTACATGGGAGACCAGCCCCAGTGATTAAAAAAAAAAAAAAACAAACTCAAGGGAGACCACCAACAACTAGCTGACCTGGAGGTGTCCTGACATCACCAGGCCCTGGGAGAGTCTTCTGCCATATCACCCCAGAAACCTAAGAGAGGACACCCATTCCACTGGGCAACTGCACTCATCCCTATCAGCTGGGAGATGAGGTATGAGTTAAAGATTAGGAGGGGAAAAAAAAAACCACTTCAGCCAGTTTGGACAAGCCCTCACACAGTCGTCCTGGCAATCCCTACTGCTGTTAAAGTTACAGGTGTCATCCCTCGGATCCACCACACCAGAGTCAAGAAGGCAGCGGCTTCCTGTGATGAGGACACCTGGAAAGCAGTTCGGGACCCCCAAGACACCCTCAAGGTCTGGTTCCAAAAACAATGGGCCTCACCCACGAAGGACACCGAGCCCTGCTCTAGTCACTCTGGAAGCTGACTAGTCCATGCATGGCAGAAGCTTAAGGATTCTTCAGCCTTGCTCCAGCCAAACTCTGGCAGCTCTCTGGTCAATGCACGGCAGGAGCTTGAGGATCCAACTATCAAAATAGCAGTGGCTTTTCATTGTTAACCCTGGCCTCCATCCCTGATTGGTATTACTGCTGTGCTCTTTGCTACAGGACTAGCTTCAGTCACACCCCAGGACCCCCAGGATTTGGGTCAGAGGCTGCAGCTAANATTTTTATCTCTCTTAAGCGGCAGGAGGAAACAAAGTAGTGATTTTTTTTTCCTTACTATAAAAGTTTAAAAGGAGGTTTCTCTTAAAATTCTGTGTTGCCATAGTGACACCTGGTTTCACCTGAAGTTAACCAATGCCTTTTTCTTATGGAAATGTTTATCTTAAGCTATGCTAATGTACGATGCATTTACCCCAAACTCTGTCTTCAGGTCCGTTTGCCTTTTGGCTCAGAACCTACTTGATAAACCAGCATGTTATACTCAGATATTGTTCCTCTATTCTATGTAAATGGAACTATTTGTGTGGTGACCTGCCCTTATTTAAGATTCAAGTTAATCATTTTATGGCCCCAAATGAATCATTTGGTGCCAAGATTATCCCAAAATGCATTTTATGGGTGAGGGGCCTGGTGCCATTCTGTTTTAAGACATTCCTTTCTTTCATTAACAGACTGCTGGTGACTATATAACATCCAGCTGAAGACTAGCAGGGGGGTACTCTTTCTGCCCCCTTCTGATGCCTATGTCAGAAGCTTTCTCTATCTCCTTTATACTTTAATAAAACTTTATTATACAAAAGCTCTCAGTGATCAAGCCTCGTCTCTAGCCCCAGATTGAATTCTTCTCCTCCGGGAGCCAAGAATCCTGGCGTCATGATTCAACAACAACCCCATGACAACCCAAAGACAGGGAGGAAACCTTCTGCCAGTGCTCAGTTATCTGCTACACGCAGGCTGCTATGCAGCCTTTCAGTGTCCCTTGCTGTAATGGATGGTGCTGCCCCCGTCGAGACCTTGTCTTTATTTGTGGGACAGATGCTTACTCATGTCTACCAGTCAATTGGATGGGTATCTTCACCTTAGCCTTCCTCACTCCTCAGATGAATACTGTTCCTAACAACCAGACTCTCACCATACCTCTGGCAGCACATAAGCGTACAAAAAGAGCCATCTAGTTTATACCCCTACTGGTTGGTCTGGGAATCACGGCTGGGATAGGTATGGAGATAGGAAAAATTGCTTTATCAACGACCTTTTAACATACACTATCCAAAGACCTCACAGACGACATTGAGAGAGTGGCCAAATCTTTATTGGCCTTACAGGACCAACGAGACTCCCTGGCTGAGGTGGTTTTAGAAAATAGGAGGGGGCTAGACCTACTTTGGAAAACTCAGCAGTGGCCACAGGACTGGAAAATTAATTCACTGGTGATCTTCTAATTATTTATAGTGATAAGGATAATAAATATCCTCGAACTCTTTCAAAGGGGAAAAGAACTTCAATGTAATTTGATTTATACTCATTATGGCTCAGCCAGCAAAACAGAATAAAACCAGCAGCAGCAAAACCTCAACTCTGCCATTCAAACAGCAATTTGGGATCTAAATGATCTGTAGTTATTTAAACAGCATGGTTCAGGGGGTTTATGATCACACTCACAGGGAACAAAAGGTCCCCTTACATATGCCAGCTTTGCCACTGGGTATAGCTAAGTTGAGGCACTATAGAAAGAAAGCCAAGACTGGAATCGGAAACAGCCACATGCCACTAATCGCAGAGGGGTCTGATGGTTCTGGAACAGGCCAAAAAGACAGGGATACCATAGCAAAGCAGGTTCTGGGGCAGCTAGAGAGTTGGCTTTACTGCTCAGCAGTAAAGAATCCACCTGCAATGAAAGAGATGTGGAGAAACAAGTGACCCCTGGGCCAGGAAGATGCCCTGGGGGAGGAAATGGCAACCCACACCAGTATTCTTGCCTGGGAAGTCCCATGGACAGAGAAGCCTGGCAGGCTATGGTCCATGCGTTTGCAAAGCACTGGACACCACTGAACAACTTCAAATGAAAAAAAAAAAAAAAACAAGGTAAGAATAGTCAGGAAAATGAAGAGCCAGGGTTAGCTCTTTTTGTGGGTACACTATGCTTACTTAACCTGCTCTTCCATTATGCCCTATTCTGTGCACATATTCACTGATGTTCCGGGGAAAATCTAATTACAGATGTGTGACATCATGGACATTGAGACCACGAGATGCTAAATCTGTAGCAAACAGTATTTGCGTTTTACCCAAAGAGTAAAGTCAAAAAAATGTAGACACATTCTGGTAAAAACCAACCCAAGACATATCTGTTGGCTAATATCTAATCTGGTGAACTACTACTAATATTAAAACACTGAATGAAAATGGGAAGTGATGGTTATAGTTTTCAATATTGTGCTGGCAAATTACAACACAATAGATACTGCATTCAAATGGTCCTGGATCATCTGAACCATTCAAAGATATATGCCTTTCAAGTAAATTAGGAGAATGTCTCCCACTGCCAACTATTACCTTAATATCCAAGTTTAAACATTAGGCTGAGATATTTCTCAGAATCTGATTAATATTCAGAACTCTAATAGTTACAGTTCTTGGATCTGCAAATGAGGTCAGATCTCAGAAATGGGTTCTATAAAAAGGTGCTATCACTCAGGCAAGCCCAGGCACTGTACAGTTTTAAACTGCAATATTGTATAACTGTAGCTGGTACAAACTTTTAATGCTCTCTGTCAGTCACTCTGTTCTCTGTTACCATGCAGAAACCACTGATAGACATGGATACCCAGGTTGCTTGATAAATGATCAGCCCTGAAGCAAAAGACAAAGTCAGGGATCTAAGTGTTTATTCTTTATTTTTTAAATAAATGAATTTATTGATTTATTTTTTGTTGCACTGGGGCTTTGTTGCTGTGCGTGGGCTTTCTCTAGTTGAGGCGAGTGGGGGCTACTTTTCGTTGTGGTGTGCAGGCTTCTCATTATGGTGGCTTCTTGTGTTAAAGAGCATGGGCTCTAGGTGCATGGGCTTCAGTAGCTGCAGCACATGAGCTCAGTAGGTGTGACTTGGGAGCTTAGTTGGCCGGCAGTTATGTGGGATCTTCCTGGGCCAGGGTTGGAACCCATGTCCCCTACATTGGCAGGTGGATTCTTAACCACTGGACCACGAGGGAAGCCCCTGAGTGCTTATTCTAATACCACCATCAAGTCATTAGTTTTACTTTCATTAGCAGGAGTCTGAAGTAACATATTGGGATATGAATTAAGAATTTGGTTTTGGATATGTTAACTTAGAGATTCCTATGATACATCGAAATGAATGCTGAGAATGTAGTTGGAAATGGGTTTAGAGATCAGTGGATCCATTTGGGCTGCATGTAAATATAAATGGCATTGATGATGGATGAGACCATCTAGGTAAGAGAGTGTAGATTCATTTCTCATTAATCAGTGGTCATTGATTATCTGATGTGCTAAGTGTTCTAGGTGTCTGCAATCTATTCTGTACCTTATAATCATGGAGGACAGACATGCTGTTAGTAACAAATGGAAAACTATTTTCCTGTGAAGCAGAAAGCAGTAAGTGCTGTAGTGAAACATAAGAGGGTTCAGGCATGCTGTTTGTATAATATTCTCTGGGAATCTAGCCCCTGAGTGCTTATTCTAATACCACCATCAAGTCATTAGTTTTACTTTCATTAGCAGGAGTCTGAAGTAACATATTGGGATATGAATTAAGAATTTGGTTTTGGATATGTTAACTTAGAGATTCCTATGATACATCAAAATGAATGATGAGAATGTAGTTGGAAATGGGTTTAGAGATCAGTGGATCCATTTGGGCTGCATGTAAATATAAATGGCATTGATGATGGATGAGACCATCTAGGTAAGAGAGTGTAGATTCATTTCTCATTAATCAGTGGTCATTGATTATCTGATGTGCTAAGTGTTCTAGGTGTACCTTATAATCATGGAGGACAGACATGCTGTTAGTAACAAATGGAAAACTATTATCTTGTAAAGCAGAAAGCAGTAAGTGCTGTGGTGAAACATAAGAGGGTTCAGGCATGCTGTTTGTATAATATTCTCTGGGAACTGAGTTCCAGAGAGGATTCCAAGGAAGCAATAGCTATCTGAAGCAGAGGAATACAGCTGGGAAGTCTTGGAGCTTGTCAGGGAGGGGATCAAACCGTGCTTCTCTCTCATCAGTTTGTCTCAAAATATAAAGGAATAAGGAAGAACATTAAGCTCATTACCCTCTTACTTAATTATATTTTATGCACTAGAAAGAAAACAGCACTCATTCCAGCTGTAAAACATCTGAAGAAAAAACAGTAGTAATATATTTGAAATATGATACATCTTGAATAGCCAAAAAATTTCTTAGAGAGAACACAATCTATGTTTTTTGAATAAACGAACCCAAGAATTTTTTTTTTAATTTATCCTCTTTCAGAACCTCAATCAATATATGCTGTTTTCAGATTTCGGCACAAACTTTTCCTTGAAAAACTCTGAAAAATTATTTTCTTTCTAAGTTAGTAGGCTGCTGTAACAGATGTATATGAACATATTAGTTGAACTTTTTATAAACTTCTATTTACTTCACATAACACGCCTCAACAGAGGCTCTCAAATAACCAATGATTCTGCTTATTGATTTCATTCAGGAAGAAAATTAGATACCAAGGGAACATTTCATGCAAAGATGGGCTCGATAAAGACAGAAATAGTATGAATCTAACAGAAGCAGAAAATATTAAGAAGAGGTGGCAAGAATACACAGAAGAACAGTACCAAAAATATCTTCATGAACCAGATAATCACGATGGTGTGATCACTCACCTAGAGCCAGACATCCTGGAATGTGAA
>SJYR01003936.1:23146-40467 GCA_006410655.1 Kobus ellipsiprymnus | reverse complement strand
AATGCCTTTGGGAGAAATGCCTGCGTAGGGCCACGTCTGAAGGAAAAGAGATTTCCCTGTTGGCGCCATGATATCTGAGGTGAGGCTGTGGGGCTCTTGCCCAGGGCATTTTTTTTCTTAAATAGCAGCACAGAATCAAGATTTCTGGGAGAAGTATCAATAACCTCAGATACACAGATGACACATGACACCACCCTTAAGGCAGAAAATGAAGAGTAACTAAAGAGCCTCTTGTTGAAAGTGAGAGAGGAGAGTGGAAAAGCTGGCTTAAAACTCAACATTCAGAAAACTAAGATCATGGCAGCTGGTCCCATCACTTCACAGCAAATACATGGATAAACAATGGAAACAATGAGAGACTTCATATTTTCTTGGGTTCCAAAATCACTGCAGATGGTGACTGCAGCCATGAAATTAAAAGATGCTTGCTCTTTGGAAAAAAGGCTATGAGAAACCTAGACAGCATTTTAAAAAGCAGAGACATTACTTTGCCAACTTATACTTATAGCTGTCTAGTATAAGCTATGATTTTTCTGGTAGTCATGTATGGATGTGAGAGTTGGACTATAAAGAAAGCTGAGCATCGAAGAATTGATGCTTTTGAACTGTGGTGTTGGAGAAAATTCTTGAGAGTCCTTTGGACAGCAAGGAGATCCAACCAGTCCATCCTAACGGAAATCAATCCTGAATATTCATTGAAAGGACAGATGCTGAAGCTGAAACTCAAATACTTTGGCCATTTGATGCAAAGAACTGACTCACTGGAAAAGACCTTGATGCTGGAAAAGAGTGAAGGTGGGAAGAGAAGGGGGCGGCAGAGGATGAGATGGCTGGATGGCATCACCGATTCAATGGACATGAGTTTGAGTAAACTCTGGGAGTTGGTGACGGACAGGCAGGTCTGGTGTGCTGCAGTCCATGGGGTCGCAAAGAATTGGACACGACTGAGCAACTGAACTGAGCTGAGCAGCACAGAGCTTTTTTTTTTTTTTTTCTGGAAGCTCCCCTGTGTTTTCCTCTCTACTTTCTATATTATTGTTTAAATTTTTTCATTTAAAATCTTTTTTATTGAAGTATAGCTGATATACAATAAAGTCTGTGAGACAGTGATTCACAATTTTAAAAGTATATACTTCATTTATGGGACCTTTCCCAATGGCTCAGTGGATAAAGAAGCCCCTTCAATGCATTAGATGCAGGAGACACAAGTTCCATCCTTGGGTCGGGACAATCCCCAGAAGGAGGAAAGAGCAACCCACTCCAGTATTCTTGCCTAGAGAATCCCATGGACAGAGGATCCTGGCGGCCTATGGTTCATACGGTCGCAGAGTCAGAGGTGACTGAGCATGCACTCTGTTTATAGTTATTATAAAACATTGGCTATATCCCCTGTGCGGTACAATAGTTCCTTGTAGCTGAAACATAAAATTTTGTACCTCCTAATCCCCCGGTTTTATACTGCCCCTCCCTCTTCCCTCTTCCCACTAGTTTGTTCTCTGTATCTATGAGTCTTTCTTTTTTTTGTTTTATTCACTAGTTTATTATTTATATTCAGGTAATATGTTAACAAGGCTTATTTTATAGCTGGAGCTGGTTTTAGGGACTGGTTGGGAGGAAATGCATGCTCAGGGTTGTCTTGTGGGAGGAAGCCCTGCACGATTCAGAGACGGAAACACGTGTGTGAGGAAAGGAGAGTATCAGTGACAAGGACCTTCCACTCCAGGGAGTCGAATGGGAGTTGAATGAGACGGGGACACGGAGGGTGGGCCTGGTGAGAGACACATGATCCCTTACAATTATGAACATGCTGTCATTATTTTTTCAACACATGTCCTCTGTCAGCTTATAAAAATGTCTATTTTCACTAGTGGCCTAGAAGAGAGTTTGCCTCCCTGATCCTCAAGGGCACTGAATAATTCACTTATTCACTGGTGCAAAGATCTTTACTGAACATGTGCTATGGGCAGACAATATGCATAGAATGTAAAAGTGATCGAAAAAATATTAGAAAAAAAAAACCTAAGATGGAAGTCTATGAAAACACATTAACGTATTCATATTTTAAATATGTCAAAATCAGATTCTTTTAAAATTTTACTTTCATGGGTTTAAAAGAATAAAAACTATCTTTAGCACATCTAAAATATACTTCTTAGCTTGTTTCAAAGTAAAATATTGCCGTGCTTGATATTTTCTCACACCATAGAGATAAATACTTATAAATATTAGTTTATTGAAACATGTTTTGCAACATCTAATATGATTCATGTTGTTAAAAATAAAAATATCAAGGTCACTACCAAAATTGTTTGAGATTAATAAAAATATTGTAAATCAGTTTAGAATACCCAAACAGTTGTAATCTTTAAAATACTAGCAATTGCACACTCAGTTCAGTTCAGTTCAGTCACTCAGTCATGTCCAACTTGTTGTGACCCCATGAATCGCAGCACGCAAGGCCTCCCTGTCCATCAACAACTCTCAGAGTTCACTCAGACTCATGTCCATCGAGTCCATGATGCCATCCAGCCATCTCATCCTCTGTCATCCCCTTCTCCTCCTGCCCCCAATCCCTCCCAGCATCAGAGTCTCTTCCAATGAGTCAACTCTTCACATGAGGTGGCCAAAGTACTGCAGTTTCAGCTTTAGCATCATTCCCTCCAAAGAAATCCCAGGGCTGATGTCCTTCAGAATGGACTGGTTGGATCTCCTTGCAGTCCAAGGGACCCTCAAGAGTCTTCTCCAACACCACAGTTCAAAAGCATCAATTCTTCGGCGCTCAGCCTTCTTCACAGTCCAACTCTCACATCCATACATGACCACAGGAAAAACCATAGCCTTGACTAGACGGACCTTAGTCGGCAAAGTAATGTCTCTGCTTTTGAATATACTATCTAGGTTGGTCATAACTTTTCTTCCAAGGAGTAAGCGTCTTTTAATTTCATGGCTGCAGTCACCATCTGCAGTGATTTTGGAGCCCAAAAAAATAAAGTCTGACACTGTTTCCACTGTTTCCCCATCTATTTCCCATGAAGTGATGGGACCAGATGCCATGATCTTCGTTTTCTAAATGTTGAGCTTTAAGCCAACTTTTTCGCTCTCCTCTTTTCACTTTCATCAAGAGGCTCTTTAGTTCCTCTTCACTTTCTGCCATAAGGGTGGTGTCATCTGCATATCTGAGGTTATTGATATTTCTCCCGGCAATCTTGATTCTAGCTTCTGTTTCTTCCAGTCCAGCGTTTCTCATGATGTACTCTGCATAGAAGTTAAATAAGCAGGCTGACAATATACAGCCTTGACGTACTCCTTTCCCAATTTGGAACCAGTCTGTTGTTCCATGTTCAGTTCTAACTGTTGCTTCCTGACCTGCGTACACATTTCTCAAGAGGCAGGTCAGGTGGTCTGGTATTCCCATCTCTTTCAGAATTGTCCTCAGTTTATTGTGATCCACACAGTCAAAGGCTTTGGCATAGTCAATAAAGCAGAAATAGATGTTTTTCTGGAACTCTCTTGCTTTTTCCATGATCCAGCGGATGTTGGCAATTTGATCTCTGGTAAAGCAATTTAAGACAAAAATACAGTAAAACCTAAACCTTAAGCATATTTCAAGAGCCAAGACAATGACTTGTTGCTGTTGGTCAGTCGCTGAGTAGTGTCTCTTTGCCACCCTGTGAATTGCAGCAAGCCAGGCTCCTCTGTCCTCCCCTGTCTCCTGCAGTTTGCTCAGATTCATGTCCATTGAGTCAGGGATGCTATCTTACCATCTCATCCTCTGCTCCCCTCATCTCCTTTTGCCTTCAATCATTCCCAGAATCCAGGTCGTTTCCAATGAGCTGGCTCTTCACATCAGGTGGGCAAAGTATTGGAGCATCAGCTTCAGCATCAGTCCTTCCAATGAATATTCGGTCTCCTTGCTGTCCACGAAACTGTCAAGTGTCTTCTCCAGCATAATTTGAAAGCATCAATTCTTCAGTGTTCAACCTTTTTTCATGGTCCAACTATCACATCCATACAGTATGACTACTGGAAAGACCATAGCTTGCTATACGGACAATTGTTGGCAAAGTGGTGTCTCTGCTTTTTAATACAGTGTCTAGGTTTGTTATAGCTTTCCTTCCAAGAAGCAAGTATATTTAAATTACATGGCTGCAGTCATCCTCCACAGTGATTCTGGAACCCAAGAAAATAAAATCTGTCACTGTTCCTACTTCTCCCAGTCTATTTGCCATGAAGAGATGGGAACAGATGACATGATCTTAGTTTCTTGAATGTTGAGTTTTAAGCCAGATCTTTCACTCTCCTCTTTCACCTTCATCAAGAGGCTCTTTAGTTCCTCTCTGCCTTCCGCCATTGCAGTGGTATCATCTGCTTATATGAGGTTGTTCACAACCTGTAATCCTCCTCCTTCTCTCTTTCTTCCTGTATTCTGGATGTCTCCAATAAATGCCTACCAATGAAACCATAGAAAAGTTGGCTTTTTCTGACTGCCCACATAATTAAAGGCTGAACTAGGGTACTCTTGCTTTTGATTTCATTTGAAATAGCATTTTGGTATCAGAAAGGACAGGGCAGGTGGTTTTGAGATGTCATCTGCAAAATGAAGCCTTTTTGGCAAAGATGGGTATGCACTGCTGTTGTAAGTGTGACACCTCAGCCAAAAGGGAAACGCTGAGTTCTTCCTCTGGCACAAAAAAACTCACAAAAATAAACCAAGCAGGAGAACAGGAAAGATAAACCCACACCAACAAAGGGACAAGCGTTCCTCATAAGACAAGGCCAGAGAAAGACCCAACATCCTCGTAGCCTCCAAATGCTCTAGAAAATCAATATTCTGTAAGGAAACAGAAGAAACATGTGGAGGTCCAATGAGAGGCAGTGCACATGGCTAGTAGCTCAGAGACGGCCTGAGACTTCGGATGTACATGCGGGCAAAGGTAAACACAGTGCAGAGAGCAGTGATCATCATCTCAGTGCTAGGTGCCCAGTATGGTGACAACCAGCCCTCGGAACCACAGGAGAGAGCAGAGGGCCTAGCAGAGCCCATAGACATCTCTCTCTCTGGGAGAAGAGTGTGCAGGACCCATCAAGGTACCACAGGTGCATCTCTTTACTATCAGAGCCCATCGTCAGGGTGGATCCCACTCCACTTTTGGCAAAGTTTTTCCTGTCATCTTAGATGTTTACCTTTGGTGGTCCAAAGTTGAAGCCCTGGTGGGGCTAAACTCCCTTCAGCTGCTCACACAGCCAAGGGCACACAAGAATGCCTGTGGCCTGTGGCTCACAGATTTAAGATCAGCACCCTGTCAACCCATCCTGGGGGTCGGTGCTGAAAGTGAGGCCATACCTGACTCACCTTTCACTGAACACAGCGTCCCTGCTGAATCCATTAAACTGTGGAAATTCTGACTGAAAAACAACCATCTTTCCGATAAGGTCTCCAAAAGAGTTTGCTGCTGCTGCTGCTACGTCGCTTCAGTCGTGTCTGACTCTGTGCGACCCCATAGATGGCAGCCCACCAGGCTCCCCCATCCCTGGGATTCTCCAGGCAAGAACACTGGAGTGGGCTGCCATTTCCTTCTCCAATGCATGAAAGTGAAAAGTGAAAGTGAAGTCGCTCAGTCGTTTCTGACTCTTTGCAGCCCCATGGTCTGCAGCCTACCAGGCTCCTCTGTCCATGGGATTTTCCAGGCCAGAGTACTAGAGTGGGGTGCCATTGCCTTCTCCACCAAAAGAGTTTAGGAGCAATGAATTTGGAAACCAGAAGGGATGACATGAATGTAGATGGAAACTTGACACCTTACAACAAATTCACTTCAAATTATTCCTAGACATGCTTTCCATGCAAAACGTATCACAAATCCAGAAGGAAATTGAGCAGAAATTAGACATGAGCTCCGAGTCTTCACACACAACACAAAAAGGCAGTACACAAAGAATAACAAAGGAATACAGTGAACTTTGTAAAATCAAAGATTTGTATTCTGGTAAAGACCTTATGAAAAACGCAAAGGACACATCACAAACTGGCAGACAAATATTTGCATACACAGAGCTTATAAAGGATTTGTCTCCTAATATACAAAGAACATTAACACAAACGAGCCTGAAGGAAAGGTCTGAAGGGACACCAGGATAAGGAAGGTACACGGAGAGTACACCAAATGATGCCTAGCACTGAGGGCCTGAGAAACACGGTCTAGCTCCACTCTCCGAGCCCTGTGTGACCCTGACTAGGCCTGTTCTACCTGGAGGCTCAGAGACATGGACAGGGAGGAAGGGGAAGAGAAACCATTTGTATTTCTAACACTCACAGCAAACACTTAGAATGAGAAGGCAAGCTCAATTCCAGAAAAATAAATGACCCAATCAAAAAATGGGCCAAAGACCTAAATAGACATTTCCCCAAAGAAGACATATGGATGGCTAACAAACACATGAAAAGATGCTCAACATCACTCATTATTAGAGAAATGCAAATCAAAACCACAATGAGGTACCACTTCACACCAGTCAGAATGGCTGTGATCCAAAAGTCTACAAGCAATAAATGCTGGAGAGGGTGTGGAGAAAAGGGAACCCTTTTACATTGTTGGTGGGAATGCAAACTAGTACAGCCACTATGGAGAACAGTGTGGAAATTCCTTAAAAAATTGCAAATAGGACTGCCTTATGACCCAGCAATCCCACTGCTGGGCATACACACCGAGGAAACCAGAATTGAAAGAGACACATGTACCCCAATGTTCATTGCAGCACTGTTTATAATAGCCAGAACATGGAAACAACCTAGATGTCCATCAGCAGATGAATGGATAAGAAAGCTGTGGTACATATACACAATGGAGTATTACTCAGCCATTAAAAAGAATACATTTGAATCAATTCTAAGGAGATGGACGGAACTGGAGCCGATTATACAGAGTGAAGTAAGCCAGAAAGAAAAACACCAATACAGTATACTAACGCATATATATGGAATTTAGAAAGATGGTGATGATGACCCTGTATGCGAGACAACAAAAGAGACTCAGATCTATAGAGTGAACTTTTGGACTCTGGGGGAGAGGGAGAGAGTGGGATGAGATGGGAGAACAGCATTGAAACATGTATACTATCATGTAAGAAACGAATCGCCAGTTTATATCTGATGCAGGATGCAGGATGCTTGGGGCTGGTGCATGGAGAGGACCCAAAGAGATGTTATGGGGTGGGAGGTGGGAGGGGATTCATGTTTGGGAACGCACGTACACTCGTGGTGAATTCATGTCAATGTTTGGCAAAACCAATACAGTATTGTAAAGTAAACTAAAGTTAAAATAAAAATTAAAAAAAAAAAAGAATGAGAAGGCAAGTATCAACCTCATTGACAATGACATTCACTGAAAGGAAATACCTAGGAGTCCATCTAACCCAGGAGGGAAGCACCTGTTCTCAGGGAACTGCAAGAGATGGGTGAAGGAAGGTGAAGCCCACACAATCCAATGGAAAATAAGCTGCGCTCATAGATCAAAAGAATTCTACTGGTAAAATGATGTCACTAACCTCCACCCCCACTGTGGGGCAATCCATAGGGTCCATGCTATTCCTCTCAAAATACCAATGGATGTTCTTGGGGCATTATAACCACAAAGAATTCAAAATGTGTATGGAAACACAAAGGAGCCAAAATAGTCAATACAATCTGGTGAAAAACCCTGAAATGGGCATACCAGGCTGTCTGACAACCAATTAGACTACAACACCAGGATCATCAGGACAGTATGGGTACTGGTAATAAATAAAACACACAGAACCAGACCCACAGAATAGAGTTGAGAGTCAAGAAATAAACACAAGCTTCTATGGTCAATTCATCTATGACAAAGAAGGAGAGAATATACAAATGGGAATAAGAGCTTCTTCAATAAAAGGCCATGGGAAAATTAGATGGCTACATCTGAAAAATCACATTGGCTTTTGGTCGCATAACACCTCAGATTCAGTGAAACATATCAATGCAAAGCCTGAAGTTATGAAACTCCTTGAAATAAGCATGGGCCATAGGCTCCTAAGTGTCAGGGGCTTCTGAACATGTGGTGGGGGGAAGCAAAAATGGGTCTCTTTAAGTAAAGGAAACAGGAAACCAAAGTATACCAGTGGGCTTCGATCCAATTGAACAGCTTTTCAACAGAATAGCTAAGCATTCGAAAATCAAAATGGTAGCAAACTGAACATGAAAGAATATTTGCAAGCAGAATATCTGATAAGGGGTCCATACGTAAAATAGACTGAGAACTCACACCACTAAGTCTCCCAGAAACAACACCAGACCTATCCCTTCCCCTAACACCAACTCCAACCCCAAACCTTTATCTCACTCTAAACTAAACCCTAAACCCTAACCCTAAGTGAACAATATACATGCGTACATGCATGCATGCATCCACAGGAGAGACACAGAGAGGAAGAGACAGACTGAATTTATAAAGGTCAAGAAAGACAGATCTAGAGAGAGAGACTGAACGATGGAGAGAGGAAATGAGTAGGTTTCACAGAATTTGCATGAATCTATCTTGAGGTTTGAGCCAATGACAGTGCCTATTCACCCTGCAAGGGGGGAAATGACCCAAGGTGATGAGAGTAAAACACAAGGATGCTGGGAGCAATTGTAAGGGCAGCCTCCCCCTCTCCTAGAGGCTGAGATGGGTCACTTGAACCAGAATTTCAATGGAAGAGGAAGACGAGGAATGTTGATATCAGAGGGGGCAATGTCTGAATATTACTTTCTGGTCCTTCCAATGTGGGGGTCAAGAAATAGGCAGGAAGGGGAGTGGCTTTTTCTAGGTCCCAGAGCCCATCCAGGCCTGTTTTGGCCCCATTTTGTGCTAGGTCAGCCCTATTTGAATCCTTCCTGCGTGAAGTCTCAGTGCACAAGCTCCATGTGATAGCACCTCATGGGGTAAACAGGCACTGGAGCTGTTTTTAGGCCAAGAGACCGAGGCAGGAGATGGGAGAATGACCCCCACTCGGCAGATGGAGAGACTGGGGGAGACCCTGAGGGGTACATGTCTTGTCCAGAGCCACATCACAGATGAGGAGGAGGAGTCTGGTCTGACAGCAGCTGTGTCCTCAGAGCTCAGGCCCTGGCTACACCCAGGCCTCCCAAGGCAGAGGGGTGGCCTGTGTAGTAGTCACTGGGTCTGCACATGGCCTAGGGGGTGGGTGAGCAGTCAGAAACCCAGAGGTTCCCTTGGGGAGCTTTGTGTAAGGGACCTTGGCAACGATCCCAGGAAATGATGTCACTTCCCGGCAAAGAACCCAACAGAACCCGGAACCCAGGTATCCAGGCCTCCACAGTGGAGAGGAACCCCAGTCAGAGATCTTGCTGCCAAGACGTTTTGCTGTTTGCCCCTGCCCAGAGGCCGAGGCCTCGGGAGAGCTCACAGGCAGAGTGTGTGGGAACATGGTCAATGCTGGCTCAGGGCTCCCCTGAGAGGGCTCTGGTCCTTGCCCAAAGGAACAGGAAGGTAACACGGGAGCCCCAGGCCAGGCCAGGTCCCCTCTCCCATGCCAACCGTATAACCCTGAGTCCTTTCCATGTGAGTGTGGAGGGGAGTTTCTCGGGGTGTGTCAGCCTCAAGCAAGCCCAGGCGGATGTGGGTCAGAAGAGTGTGGGCCTGGTGTGTCCACACCCCAGGGGAGAAAAGGCTGGGCGGGATGGGGAGAGTCCAGGCAGTGCTGGCTGCCCGGGCTGACCTCATGCCCTCAGGTGGGTCTCCTTCATCCTGTGTGGGTATCTGAGCAGACATTCATCTCTGCACGTTGTGGGAGCAGAAGTTCGAGTGGGCAGAAGCAGCAGCCGTACTGGCCAAGCCCAGCTTGGAAAACTCCAAGCAGGGCTGGCTTATGGTCACTGTCATTGCAGAGCTTCCCACTGGATCTGGCTGATGAGGGGGACACCCCATCCACCTCCCCGAGGGAGGGATCGGATCACCACCCCCCTGCCCGTGAGGCCCAGTGCAGGCTCCAGGTAAGCGTGCCCATGGAGGGGTCAGCCCAACTGGGAATGAAGAGGAAGCAGGGAAGGCCTGCTGCCCAGACACCACCAAGGACATACCCCGGGTACCAGTCCCAGGCTGCCATGGAACTCAGCACACCCGGCTCCAAACCAGAGCCCTGAGAACCCCTGCCTCTGAGGCAGCAGGAAGACCTGGAGCCCAGCCCGGCAGAGCACAGAGGTGAGGAGGCTGGGGCTGTGCATGTGAGTGTGTGGGGAGAGGGTGCTGAGCCACACAGGGAGGGGTCCCCCAGAGCTGGGGCTGGGCCTGGACCAAAGGCTGGCCTCACACCACCCATCTTATAGACTGCAGAGAAGTCTCCTATGATGGGTATTCTTTGGGAATCTCTAGGAAGCTTTAGTGTCCAGTTAGGCACATGGCAAGGCTGGCCTGTGGGCAAACTTCTCTTTTCTCCCAGATCTAGCTCTGAACTTCAAATTCAACCAGGCTCCACTTCCAAGACCTGCCCCTACAGAGGTGGTTACTCCAGGTGCAGGACCCAGGGGTCCACTGAGGGGAGATCGAGACCTGAGATTTCCCCTCCCAAAGACACCGGGCCAGCTGGGTACTGGCCAGCACCCTGGGCAGATCGGACCTCTGTGCCTGCAGGACCCCCAGCCACAGGCACCGATGTCCCACCCCCTCAGCGAGAACATCCACCTGCACCTGCACCTGCACCTGCTTGGGCTTTGGCAGGAGAACCCGAGTCAGGGGGTGAGTCACCACCTCTGCAGGGAGAGCCTGCCCTGGCTCCTGCCCAGGACCCACACTCCCAGGATGACTGACCCACCCCTGCAGGGAGAACGGGCCCCCGCTCTGGACAGAGACCCAGAGCCCTTTCTGGAAACACCTCATCCAGGGGAGCTGTTGGCTCTGCAGCCTCCATCCCTGTCTTCACCTCGTGGATGCCATCAACTCGCTCCCAACCCAGGGCAGATTGAGCACCCTTCCCCTGAGCTTCTTTCCATCTGGTTTGTGTGTAGCTTTCTTGTCATGTTTTATCTTTTTATGGCTTTATGTATTTTTTTCTGTTAAATTTTTGTTAATAAATTTTACTTTAATTGATGCAATTTGGGAATATTAAGGCCTTCACAGTACTGTGTAACCATCAGCACTGTCTACATTTGCACCTTCTCATTCTATCCCCCAACTTCCCAGAAAAGCCTGGATTCATGTCAAGCACTCCCCATTTCTGCATCCCCCACCTGACAACATTTAGTCTTCTTCTTTCTCCATTTCTTCCCATTCTTTGGGTGTCCACAATCAATGCCAATCACTGAAATGATAGAAAAATGGATATTTTCCTGACTGAAAGTTATAGTCACTTAGTCTTATTAGACTCTTTGCAACCCCATGGATTTTACAGTCCATGGAATTCTCTAGGCCAGAATAATGGAGTGGGTAGCTTTTCCATTCTCCAGGGGATTGCTCTGACTCTCCACATATTGTAAGACTAAACTTGGGAATTCTTGTTTTTATTTCATTTGAAGTAGCCTTTGGGTAACTGAAAGGACAGTGTAGGTACTTTCAATATGTCATCTGCAGAACGAAGCCCTTTCGGCAAATGTGGTCAGAACCTCCAGGCAGGCATTGCTGTTGTAAATGTGACATCTCAGACAGAAGGGAGATGCAGAGCTCTTCCTATTCCACAAAAAAATTCACAGAATAAGCCGAAAGAGAGAGCTGGAAAATGAACAACACCAACGACCAAAAACCGTTCCTCATTGGACAAAGCTAGAGAAAAGCCAACATCCTATGGCCCAAAAACCCTCTTGGAAATGAATGTTCAGTAAGGAAGAGAAGAAACAAGTGAGGGTGGACAGGCCATGCCCATGGCCAGTGTAGTTTAGAGACGGCCTGACCTCTCAGATGAAGACACACGCCAGTGTAAACCCTTTGCAGACAGCAGCGATGGTCATCACTGTGTATTTAGTCTGGTGACAACCTGCTCCAGGTACCACATGAGGGAGCAGACCTGGGTCTCTTCCTCTGCCCCACATCCCTCCCTCAGGAAGACAGCTCAGGTGCTTTCAGGACCTGCCTGCCTGTCTGGCTCAGCCATGAGCTGCAACCACCTCCAGGGTAGACTCCACCTTCTCTGCTCTATGCACCGTGAATCTGCACAGTGGGCCTTCAGAACCTCAAGAAACTTGCCCCAGCCCCACTATACACAGAAGCCTCCCCAGGCATCAAAACACCTCTGTAGTCACGTTGGCCCAAGCCCTAGTTCTGGACACCTGGAGCCTACTACAGCCTCTACAGCGTGAATAATCAGGTCCTTTATACACAGATTCCCAGCTGTCAGGCCTGAGCTTTGGATTCACACCTTTGTCCCTCCCGTGGCAGCCAGGTGGGCTGCAATGCAGGCAAAGGAGCTCATGAGCTGAGATTCAAGGGAGATATTGAAAGGGTAGCAGTGGATACAACCTGTTGCAAACTGAGGGAGGGTCCCTGAATGTCTCAGAAAAGGCCTCTGGTGTGCAAGTGTGGAGGAGGGCCCAGACGGTGCAAAGGAAAGAGAGGTACTCAGGGCCAAAGGCTCTTGGCCTCTCCTTTAGCAGCTCCAGTGGTAGCCTGTGAACAGTGGACAGCCAATGTGGTTACATGAGTATGACTTTAATTTCCTCACAAAGCAAGAGAAAGGGGGCAGGGTGTGGGAGTACCCAGAGGGTGTGGTGATGTGGATGAAGGGAGGTGCCCTTCCTCTCTTCAGTGAAACTGCTTTTGTGAGTCTCCGAGCTGCCAGACAGCAGTTGCCAAGTCAGGTCCTCATAGCACCTAGTGTGGGCTGGGTGCCTCAGCCCCTGTCACACGGACAAGCCCCACAATGTGGCCTCCCTGAGTTCTAACAGCAGGATATGGGGGCTTTGTCTGGGTACACACTTCCTTGCTATAGCTGGGTTACCCCCTTCTTAGAGCCCCAGTTTTGTCCTCTAGAATAAGGGCATCGATTGCTACCTGAGCAGGTTGCTACCTTAATCCTGTGAAGACTCTTTAGGGTAATCCTACAAATAGTAGCTGGTCTTGAGCTTCCCTGATACCTCAGCTGGTGAAGAATCCTCCTGTGTTGCAGGAGAGCCCAGTTTGATTCCTGGGTCATGAATCCTGATCCGCTGCAGAAGGGTCAGGCTACCCAGTCCAATATTCTTGGGCCTCCTTTGTGGCTCAGGCGGTAAAGAATCTGCCTGCAATGTGGGAGACCTGGGTTTGACCCCTGGATTTGGAAGATCCCCTGAAGAAGGGAAAGGCTGCCCACTTCAATATTCTTGCCTGCAGAATTCCATGGATCATATAGTTTATGGGGTCGCAAAAGAGTCAGACACGACTGAAGGACTTTTCATTTCACTTTCGAGATATCACAGAATCCAGATTAGACTGGAGTCTCCCAGTGTCATCTGGCATTTCTTCCCTGAAGCCAGCCAAACCCCACACACTTTCATTTCCAGGGTCTCCACTTAGCCTGCTGGACAGAAAACCCAGCGTGGTTCCAACAGGCTCACAGATAAGCAGGAGGACTTACAGGCGGATGGCTTCCCTCAGGTCTCAGGTGGAGCTCAGGGACCACAGCAGGAACTGGCTCTCTCAACCCCTGGGCTCAGTAGTGCCCTCATTCTCAAGCCTGCATCTCTGCCCTGACAGGAGCAGGAAGGTCACCAATCGCCCCAGGCCGACTTCATGCCCCTCCCACTGCTGTAGACAGACCTCACCTGCCCCAACCCTTTCAGCAGAACCAGAGCTCCTCTTCCCCTTGATTCCAGAGTGAGTCCTGGCTCTGGGCCCCAGCTGGTCACTGCCCCAGTCCTGAGCCCATCACGGTGGCCAGGGAGGATGGAACACACAGATTGGACAGACCCGGGTGGTGTGACCTTACTCTCCAGGACACCTGTGAGCGCTTTACCATATGTCAGGGGTGGAGACAGTGCAATGCCCCAAGAGCAGGGCTGAGAATCCAGTCAGTGTGTCCATGTGCTGTGTCCTGGGATGAGCTTGCTCATCATCTCTACAAACTGCTTTGTCCTATCCAGACAAAATGTTCATGACACACCTCTTCCCTTCCCAAGCAGTTTCATGCACCCATATTCAAGGGAGCAAGGTCTCCTGTTTGAAGATAGGTTTGGAGATCCCCCACCTAGCATCTAGGCTTCTTCTGTGTGTCGTGGTAGAATAATTGATTCAGTCAAAAAAGACCCACGAGCACCACAACACGCTGCTCTGTGTTTTCAGGGTTATTGCCTGTTCTGAGTAGAGGACATGGCCCAGGGGTGGGCCATGGAGTGAATTTTGTCCAAGGAAGCCCCTGAGACACTGAATCCCTGAATCACTTTGCTGTACACCTTAAACTAACAAATCTTTAAAAATCTATAATACCTCAATTAAAAAGAAAAATATTCAGTCATCAAAAATTGTAACATTTGTCAAGTTTTCAATTCTTGGTTCTTAGTATATGTCTAGATGCTTGGGTGGTATTTTCTGAGGCAGGGATCCAACTTACTTTCCCAGTGGATGCAAAATAGCCCCAATGAGCCTCCTCTCTTCATTTACATATTAAGAAACATTTTTCAAAATCCCAAGTAGCAAGGACTTCCAAGCTTTGGCAATTTGTGGAGCACCCCAGAGGCAGGTTTCCTTTTCTGTGTCTTCTCCTTGCATTTGGCCTTTGCCAGTTTCTATCATACAGAAGTGCCTTCAGAGGGTTCTCTGTAGTGAACCATGCATATTTCTTTGAGGACAGGGAATGTGAGCACAGAGGAGGAGCTGAGTCCATAGTGACCACTGACCATGCTGAGCAACCTCAACATTAAGTCTAGCGTGACAAAATCACATCTGATAAGGTATTTATACCTTTAACATTAAGAACTCCTAAAACCAAACATAAACAACCTGTTTAGAACATGTGCAAAGAAGTTAAATAGACATTTCTCAAAAGAGACACAAATGTCCAGCAAGTTAAAGATATTCAGCCTCACTAATCACTAGGTAAAACAAGGATCACCCTGCCCTGTTATGATGGTACATCAATTTGTGTTTTTTTGCATTTATTTTTCACAGTTCACAATTTTATATATCTATAAAATATACTGGTGGGGAGAGCAATATAAGGGTGGGGGAGGAAAAAAAACGTTATTATGGGAATAGGAGATTAGGTGAAATCATGTGTGAACCTTTTAAAAATTGTAGAGCACCTTAGAATTTAAAAATCTTTCTATAAAAATATTAAAATTTTAAACACTCTTAAGTATGATATTTCTTTTTTTAAGTATTTGGTTTCATCAAGTCTTAGTTGCTACATGCTGGATCTTTACTGCATTTTGCCAGACACTTGCTGTGGTGCACAGACTCCAGTTTTGTTGTATGGCCTCCAGAGTGTGCAAGCCTCAGTAATTGTGGGGCGTAGACCCAGTTGCTTCATGGCATGTAGGACTGCAGTTCCTGAGTCCCCTGAATTGCAAGGTGAACTCTCAACCACTGGGCCACCAGGAAAGTTCCCTGGTTTTCATCTTGAGGTGATGAAAGTTTCTGAAATTACATAGTGTAATGACTATTTTTGAATATAATAAAAACCACTGAATTGTAAGCTCTAAATGGATGAATTGCATGTTAATATGAATTTCATCTCAATAGAGCTACTTTAAGAGCCCCTTAAAAGCAGAAGAGCTTGTAGGACATCAGGGGAGGCAGAGCACAGGCCAGCTCCAAGAGATTTCAATGTTGCAATGCTGGATGACCCTGTTCTGTGAGGTCAGTGGGTAGGAGGCACCGAGGCGTCCTCCTAGGCTGCACTAAGCGCAGGCATGTCTTGGTTTATTGAGACTTGATTTATTGCCCTTCACATATCATTCCCTTGAAAAAAAATTTTTTTTAAGAAATCTATGGTTTGTAGTAGCCATTTGTGGAGCAAATCTATTGATATCAAAGATCCTTTTCTCAGACAAGATCCCTTCACAGTTTCTGGGGCACAGATCTTTCGGGGACACCATTCAACCTGCTTTCTATATAAAGTGACCCTCTTCTTCTAGGAACTGAGGTCCCATATAAATTGGAACACCACCAGCCATGTGGGTGGGGTTCTGAGGAGAATGAGGACTCTGAAAACAGGATGGGTTGGGGCTAGGGGCTAGGCTACCTCCAATCTTACCTTTTGGATTTTCACTCCAGTTCTGGGACAGGGTTGGCCTCACCACTGGGCTTCGTTTTTATGAAGTCAGATTATCAGTTTGTGTGGCTTGTAGACTCTTCGCATATTTGGAAAGGCTTCCTAGTCTGAGGATGTAATAATTGTTATCCCTTGGCTTCTACACAACTATTTGTCTCTTGGCTTTTGGTTGCACACATTTGGGCCACCTGTAGGGTGTGTGTGTGTCTGTGTATAAAGTGTGAGACAAGAATATCTCTTCCTAGATGACTGCCTAGTTTTCTCACTATCAGTCAAGAAAAGATCTCCCTTTCCCCAACTATCTGAAATATTATGTTAATCTTCTACTAAAATTATGCCCGTTTAGGAGTCTGTATCTCTGGCTTTTTCATTGTCCACTTCACCTCTCTGAGAATCCATGCATCAAGGCCAGTCCAAGGCACACATGTCTTCACACTTCTGAGATCTCTGAATTGGGAGGCACCTAACAAGTCAGAACCCTTGGCAGTATTTTTAGTGGTGGTTCATGAGCCAGTAATGCACCTTGTACTACACTTGGCCTGGTTCTTCAACAAAATGATAATAATCATGGCTTTAAAATCTGTCTTATCTCATAGTAGGCCTTATCACACCTCATCACTTGACCTGATTTAATTAGGATTGCATTAGATGTTAGACTAATAAGTGACATTTCTCACATTCAATCTGATCACTAAGAACACTGTATATTTTCACAATGACTCAAGTACTTGCATGTGTGTAGATTTCCCCAGAAGGTTTTGAAGTTTCCTTTATGTTCCTTCTGTTAATACTGGGCATCTACACTGGAGATGCAGCATGAACAAAGTAGACTCGTGTCTATTTTTGCCTACCTGAGACCATGAAGATTGTCCCCTATGTCTTCCAGGTTTTCTTACCTTCCCGTTTAGAACCACTATTCACTTGGAACTGACTTTTGTTGGACTGATTTTATTCCATCTACATGGGCAGTTCGGAGAAGGCAATGGCACCCCACCCCAGTACTCTTGCCTGGAAAATCCCATGGACGGAGGAGCTGGTAGGCTGCAGTCCATGGGATTGCTAAGAGTCAGACACAACTGAGCGACTTCACTTTCACTTTTCACTTTCATGCATTGGAGAAGGAAATGGCA
>SJYR01003936.1:2354-22704 GCA_006410655.1 Kobus ellipsiprymnus | reverse complement strand
GCCTGGTGGGCTGCCGTCTATGGGGTCGCACAGAGTCGGACACGACTGAAGTGACTTCGCAGCAGCAGCAGCAGCACCTGGGCAGTTAATAAAGCACCATTGACTTAAAATCCACTTCACTGCTGACTGGCACTAGTAGTGTAATAAAGCAAGCGCTCATATACGGATAAGACTAGACATATTTGAAAGACAGAATCAACTTTGTTTTTCTTCAATTCATATCTTTGTATCTGGAGTTGGTGGAAAGGAAGTAGCCAATTATGACACCGTTGTTTGGACCCGAGAAACAAGCAGTGACAACTATGGGGGAGGCCCCTGGTGGAACAGATGGGAAGTGACAAGTCACGGCTGTGGACTTGCCTGAGCTTGAGGCATCTCTTAGATATCAACATGAAGATGGGAGGTAAGCAGATGGAGATGAAAGTAACAATTTATATCTCTGAGCACCATTCCCTTTAGAAAATTTAGTTATTTGAAAGCAAAAATCATTAAGACCCCCATGTAATCAAAAATAATGTGTACACTTTACAGTCAGCCCTCTGTAGCCTCAGTTTCACATCTGTGGATTCAAAAACCATGGGTCATGTCATAGTATGTTTTTATCAAAAAAAATCCAGGTGTAAGAGGACCTGTGCAGTTCACACCTGTGTTGGTTGAGGGTTACCTATATATGTAATAGATACAGAATGCACCCATCACCCCAACTATTCTCCTGTCCTTTTCCCAATCACTTCAGTCAACCCTAGGCAGCAAATAATATGCTGATCTCCAGAGATTAGATCTAATTTTCTAGGGTTTCATACAGATCAGTTCATGTATTTTTCCTTTGTGTCTGACACTTATTGTTTGGCATAGTAAGTTTTCGGTTGCTTTTTGTTTTTAAATTTCCTTAATTTATTTCTGTTAATGTTCAAGTCTTTTTATTAAAAGGAAATGTACCCATTCTTTATAAAGTTCATTAGAAATATATGGATAACATTGTTTATTTATGCTGTCCGTGGTGTTTCTATGTTTTAATTTAGTTTTTTATTTGGTTGCTCTGGGTCTCAGTTGTGGCCTGTGGGATCTAGTTCCCTGACTAGTACAGGAACCTAGGATCCCTGTATTGGGAGCATGGAATCTTCACCACTGGACCGCCAGGGGAGTGATGGATATTCATACTTTTATTTGTCCTTTCTTTTCCCTTATTTCTAATTGGGTTATAGTTATTTTACAATGCTGTGTTAGTCTCTGCTGTAACATGAGTGAATCATTTGTATGTGTACATATACACCCTCCCTGTTGATCCTCCCCCACCCCTCATTCCTCTTTAGGTCATCCCAGAGCAGCAAGCTGAGCTCCCTGTGCTGTTCAGCTACTTCCCACTAGCTAGCATTTCACACATGGTAGTGTACCTATGTCAATGCTACTCTCTCAATTCATCCCCTTCTTTCCCTCCCCTGCTGTGTCCACGAGTCCATTTTTTATGGCTTACCTCTATTTATGCTCTGTAAATAGATTCATCAGTATGATTTTTCTAGATTCCATAAATATATATATATATCATATATGTGTTGTGTATATATATATATTTGAACTATGTTTTGAACTGTTGTGTGTGTGTGTGTGTGTGTGTGTGTGTGTGTGTGTGTGTGTATTCATTCTGTGCTTAGTTGCTCAGTCCTGTATGAGTCCTTGTGACCCCATGAACAGTAGGGTGTATGTGTCTTTTCAAATTATGGTTTTCTAGCGTAACCTAGATTGATGTGTCATAAGGTAGTCCTATTTTCAGATTTTTAAGGAACGTACATACTGCCCTCCATAGTGGCTATATCAATGTACATTCCCAGCAAGAGCACAAGAGGCTTCCCTTTTCCCTATATCCTCTCCTGAGTTGTTTGTAGATTTTTTGATAATGCCAATTGTGACTGGTGTGAGGTAATACCACATTTGTAGTTTTGATTTGTATTTCTACAGTACTGAAAGAATAGAGAGTGATGTTGAGCATCTTTTCATAGGTTTCTGGCCATCTGTATGTCTTCTTTGGAAGACATCAAAGTCTTCTTCTATGGTTCAGCCTCCATTGATCTTTAGTTCTGTTCTTGTGCCACTTCCATGCTGTCTTGATTACTGTAGCTTTGTGGCATAGTCTGAAGTGAGGGAGGCTAATTATTCCAGATTCATTTCTCATTCTTAAGATGACTTCAACTATTGGGTTCTTTTGTGTTTCCATACAAGTTGTAAAACATTTTGTTGTAATTCTATGAAACATGCCATTGGTAACTTGACAGGGATTGCATTGACTCTCTAGATCGCCTTGGGTAGCAGAGTCATTTTCACAATGCTGATTCATTTAATCCAAGAACATGGTATATCTCTCCATCTGTTTGTGTCACTTTGATCTCTAAGCATAATGTTTTGATATTCATGAATTTTAAATGTATCTGCAGTTCATTCCCTTTTTCTGTCATAAGGGTGGTGTCATCTGCATATCTGAGGTTATTGATATTTCTCCTGGCAATCCTGATTCCAGCTTGCGCTTCTTCCAATCCAGCGTTTCTCATGATGTACTCTGCATAGAAGTTAAATAAGCAGGGTGACAATTTACAGCCGTGGAGTACTCCTTTTCCTATTTGGAACCAGTCTGTTGTTTCATGTCCAGTTCTAACTGGTGCTTCCTGACCTGCATGTAGGTTTCTCACGAGGCAGATCAGGTGGTCTGCTTTTCCCATCTCTTTCAGAATTTTCCACAGTTTATTGTGATCCACACAGTCAAAGGCTTTGGCAGAGTCAATAAAGCAGAAATAGATGTTTTTCTGGAACTCTCTTGCTTTCTCCATGATCTAGTGGATGTTGACAATTTAATCTCTCCTGACCTGCATACAGATTTCTCAAGAGGCAGGTTAGGTGGTCTGCTTTTCCCATCTCTTTCAGAATTTTCCACAGTTTATTGTGATCCACACAGTCAAAGGCTTTGGCAGAGTCAATAAAGCAGAAATAGATGTTTTTCTGGAACTCTCTTGCTTTCTCCATGATCTAGTGGATGTTGACAATTTAATCTCTGGTTCCTCTGCCTTTTCTAAAACCAGCTTGAACATCTGGAAGTTCACGGTTCACATACTACTGAAGCCTGTTTTGGAGAATTTTGAGATGAGTGCAATTGTGCGGTAGTTTGAGCATTCTTTGGCATTGCCTTTCTTTGGCATTGGAGTGAAAACTGACCTTTTCCAGTCCTATGGCCACTGCTGATTTTTCCAAATTTGCTGGCGTATTGAGTGCAGCATTTTCACAGCATCATCTTTCAGGATTTGAAATAGCTCAACTGGAATTCCATCACCTCCACTAGCTTTGTTCATAGTGATGCTTTCTAAGCCCCACTTGACTTCACATTCCAGGATGTCTGGCTCTAGGTGAGTGATCACACCGTGATTATCTGGGTCATGAAGCTCTTTTTTGGACAGTTCTTTCGTGTATTCTTGCCACCTCTTCTTAGTATCTTCTGCTTCTGTTAGGTCCGTACCATTCCTGTCCTTTATCGATATTCCTACATTGTTAGGAACATCTTAACCAATGAACCAGCAAGGATATAAGGAAGTAAATATCTTTATGACCCTTACTTTACACCCATCTGATGTAGATTATTTATCTCCATCTTGTTTAATTATATCTGAGGTTATGTCTTAGCTGTTCATTTGTAATATAGTCTTTGTCTCCTCATTTTGCCTACCTTTTTGTTTCTATGCATTAATATTAGGTAGATGATCTATAACTCCATGTTGAATGAGTGGACTTAAGTAGAGTGTCTCCTGTGTGTCTCAGAAGAACAGTTCCTCCAGGTCAGCAGAGACAGGAAATCCAGGGTGTCTCCTGTGTAGGCTGAGTGTGGTGTCCTGTAGGATGTGCCAACGTTGCTTGGGCAGGCTGGTGGGTCTGGTTGACCACCAGTGCAGCTGAGCGTGAACCCCACCTCAACAGTTGCAGATGTGCTTCTCGCTGGAGCTGACATGGAGTGGGAACCACCTTGAGGGGTTATGAGTCATGGCTGAGTCCAACCACTGTGTGTGGTAGGGAAGGAGTCTGTTGTGGGGGGAATCCAGGCCCTCAGGGGGAAGCCATTTTGGAGGAGCGTTGTGGGCATGGCTGGGCTGGATATGTGTGTTCCACAGGTAACAGAGAGACATAGTAGGGCAAGCAGTGGTATCAAGGTAAGTGGGGAATGTCAGAATTCTCTCCTGTTAGCACTGGGCCAACTAAGTACAGGGAGGATTTTTTAAAATGTCATCAATAAGTGATTTCATCCCTAGAGAAATTTCCAAGAAATCCTTGCCCCTTTGGCACTTTTCCTAAAACTAGTCCATAATTCTCCTTTCCACATGACCCATGCACTTTTCAAGCTGCTGCCTTATGAGCTGACATTCAGAATCAGTATTTTGGCACAAGCCTATTAAGTGATTGGGCCCACATGGGATCTCATTGATAAGATGGCTCATTATGATGATTTCACAAAGAATAAATCACAGTGATCTGTGAGACTGACCAAATTGCCCAAATGTCATCCTGTTATCTCACTGGTGTCTATCTTCCCAAAGCTGTGAGACCACCAGATTCCAGACCTCTGGCTATGTGATAATCCCTTTAGAGAATCTCCCATTGGTGGGGTATAAGAAAGACTCTGTCAGATAGGGAGAATGCTGGTTCTCCTTAAGAGCCAGTCACCCTCTCTTTTCCGTCTAATGAATGACCTTTTCTTGCCTGACTGCCCAGCTTGCTCTCTTTTTCTCTGCACTCGCCTTACATTTTGGTGCAAAAACCCGGGAAGGAAGATCCATGGCAACTGGGTGGGCTCCTTGCCCACCTCCGGTTGTCCTCTCCCTTGGACCTTGCCAAGAAACAGACCATCTCCGGGCCGGGACTTGCCACTTGCTTTGCTGGACTGACATCCACACAGCAGCCCACTTTTCATCCACAGGTTACAAGAGTGAGTGAAATCCCATTCTCTCGGATCCTCTCTCTCTCTCACTGGGTGGGAGGATTTCCATGGCCCTTGCACTCCGTCTGACTTTGAAATAGGGGATGCCCATATCAAACCAGACTGTTATTACTCTCTGAGAGAGTCCTGAGAATGGGGAAGCCTTTTCTCTCAGACCTTTCTTCTCACTTTCTCTCGCCTTTGTCTAACCTCTCTATTCAGCAGCAATGGGAAATTCTCAATTCCAGCCTTTAAAACCTACTCCTCTAGGATGCCTTCTCCGTAACCTAAAAGCCTTGGGCTTCCAAGGGAAGATAAGACCAAAAAGACTTTATTTACTGTTCTAACACTGTCTGGCTGCAATATAGACTCGATAACAGGTCCCAATGGCAAGAAAACGGAACTCTTGATTATGATACTCTACCGGACCTCGATAGCTTCTGCCACTGCAATGCCAATTGGTTAGAAATCCCTTATGTTCAGGCCTTCTTTGCTCTTCACTCTAGACCCTCTCTCTGTGAATCCACTCTGGGCTACATCCTCCAAATATGATGTTTCCCCTTCCCTGTTCAGACTTTCCTTCTTCCTTCGACCCTTCCGACCACAACCCACCCCCTATCACTCCCAATCCCCTTGCAGCCGCTCCATATCCAGTTCCACAACCTCCACCTTACGCCTCCTCCTTCCTCCCTCCGTCTCAGGCACAGGCCACTGCTGCAGCTCCCTACCCGCTCCCCAGCCTGTGCCTCAGATAAGCTCTGAGACCTCAACCCCATCCTCTACCCCAGGGTTCTAAGGCTTTACCCCACCTCCCTAGATCCCCTCCCTAGTACCCTGTCCCAAACACCTTTAAACCAGGAAACTTCATCACAGGACTCCACTCCTTTCTGTGCTCCACTCCTCCCTTTAGGGGAAGTAGCTGGGGCAGAAGGCATTGTTTAGGTTCAAGTCCCATTTTCCCTCTTTGATCTATCTCAGATTGGAAAGCATCTTGGCTCCTTCTCCTTGGACCCTGATAATTATCTAAAAGAATTCAAGCATCTTACTCAGTCTTACAACTTAACCTAGCATGATATTTACATCATCCTTTCCTCCACTCTTCTCCCAGAAGAGAAGGAACGACTATAGCAAGCCTCTTAGGTGCATGCTGATGAGATACACAGGACAGACAACACTAAGCCTGTAGGGGCAACAGCTGTTCCCGAGATGATCCCAACTGGGATTATCAGGCAGGGAGACCTGGACGAGCAGCCTGTAATCACGCGGTTGCTTGCTTCATTATGGGCTTCCAAAAGGCAAGGCATAAAGCCATCAACTTTGATAAGCTCTCAGAAATAACTCAAGGGCTAGATGAAAACCCAGCACAGTTTCTAGCCAGGTTAACAGAAGCGCTACAAAAATTTTCAAAATTAGACCCCACTTCAGGAGAGGGCACCATTGTCCTTAACACCCATTTTATCTGCCAGTAGTCCCCAAATATCCAAAAGAAACTAAAAAAGGCAGAAGGTCCTCAAATCCCTCAATGAGACCTTTTAAATTTAGCCTTTAAGATTTTCAATAACCAGGAAGGACAGGCAAAGTTAGAGAAGGCCCAACGAGATCAGGCCAAATGCCACAGCCACTGCCCTACATGGCTCCAAGCCTCCATCAACCAACAAAGAAAGGAAGCAACCTGGGCCCTGCTTCAAACGCAGCAAAGAAGGCCACTGGGCCCACTCACACCTAAAGCTAAGGCCCCCTCCACGTCCATGTCCCAGCTGTGGCACAAAGGGACATTAGATCCCTCTAGGGAACTGGACATCCCCTCCTGGTCCTGAGCAGTTCTCTGACCCAGCTCTGACCAGCCTCCTCAGGCTCAGCACTGAAATACTGGAGGTGCCCAGGGCCCCAGGCCCCAACTCTCATCACCTCTATGGAGCCCAGGGTAACTTTTGCAGTGGCAGGTGTCGACTAAAAAATGATGTACAACTTGAGAGTTGCAAGTTAAGTTTTATTTGGGGCAAAATGAGGACTGCAGCCCAGGAGGCAGCATCTCAGATAACTCTGAGAGAAGACTTCTTTGAAGTAGCAGTGGGGGAAAGACAATTTATAAGGTTTTGGGGAAGTAGTCGTAGTTTAGTTGCTAAGTCATGTCCGACTCTTGCAACCCCATGGACTGTAGCCTGCCAGGCTCCTCTGTCCATGGGATTCTTCAGGCAAGAATATAGGAGTGGATTGCCATTTCCCTCTCCAGGGGATCTTCCCGAACCAGGAATTGAACCTGGGTCTCCTGCACTGCAGGCAGATTCTTTACCAAAGGGGGAATTCAATACCATGAAGCACTCATTTTACAAAAGGCTTTTTGTTAGTCATGAGGATCTGATATCACCATGAAGGGATTTAGTGTTTCTCTAGATATGAGGAGATGCAAGGATTGAAATCATAAAATCTGTCCCTAAAAACATCCAACTATCTAAAGACCTGTCCCACCAGATTCCCTGGAGCACCCAGTGCCTCACTCCATGGGACTGTTGAAGGCCAACAGCTAGAGCAGCATGGGGGTCAGTCTCCAGATGCCTTTGTTGTCCAGTCGTTGGCAATGCTCTTGGTCCATGCCAATTTGTAGTTTACACAGCCCCCTTGTGGTCATAAATCTGACCATACTTTGGCGGGCATTTCATGAGCATTTTGTTCTGCGTTGCTGGGAAGGCTCATTCCCAGTTCTGAAGAAGGTTTTTGTTGATAAGACACTCCATGTGCTGTTGCTGGACTAGGTCTTAATAGTCAAAGATCTCTAGATACCTGTCTTCTAGTTATGGTCCAGGAAAGTATTCCCTCTCATTGCATCTTTTCAAACATAGAGTTACATTATTATAATCATTGATCATATATCGAGCTATACATTTGATCAACTGCTTCAAGTCTAGTCATCATTTTCATTGGAGGTTCATACACTTGGTAATACAAGAAATGATAATCTTGTGAAACAAGCAAAATATAAATGGTATAGTTAATAACACTAGTGGAATTAAAAGTAAATATTTTAGCCATGAGCCTCCCACACCAGTTTTCTTAAAAGATCGTCAAGATTAGGGAATGGGTCACTTAAAGCAGAAATCTGATTTTTCATGTTATTCAAATATGTTACATTAAAGGATTTACCAGGTATGAAAATATAGCATTCAGTTTGCATTATAGCACAGATATCTCCCTGAGATGCTTTAAGGTGTCAAGGGCCTTGCAGTTGTGTAGCACTGCCTCTCTCATCATAGGGATCTCAGAATTCAATAGGCTAATAGCCCTGTTACTCTCATTTAAAGCTTATGAAAGATGTTAAGGCTTAGACATGGTCAATTACATCCTCCAACCCCATTGAAGGTGTGCACACACACACACACACACATCAGCATCTCAGATAACTCTGAGAGAAGACTTCTTTGAAGTAGCAGTGGGGGAAAGACAATTTATAAGGTTTTGGGGAAGTAGTCGTAGTTTAGTTGCTAAGTCATGTCCGACTCTTGCAACCCCATGGACTGTAGCCTGCCAGGCTCCTCTGTCCATGGGATTCTTCAGGCAAGAATATAGGAGTGGATTGCCATTTCCCTCTCCAGGGGATCTTCCCGAACCAGGAATTGAACCTGGGTCTCCTGCACTGCAGGCAGATTCTTTACCAAAGGGGGAATTCAATACCATGAAGCACTCATTTTACAAAAGGCTTTTTGTTAGTCATGAGGATCTGATATCACCATGAAGGGATTTAGTGTTTCTCTAGATATGAGGAGATGCAAGGATTGAAATCATAAAATCTGTCCCTAAAAACATCCAACTATCTAAAGACCTGTCCCACCAGATTCCCTGGAGCACCCAGTGCCTCACTCCATGGGACTGTTGAAGGCCAACAGCTAGAGCAGCATGGGGGTCAGTCTCCAGATGCCTTTGTTGTCCAGTCGTTGGCAATGCTCTTGGTCCATGCCAATTTGTAGTTTACACAGCCCCCTTGTGGTCATAAATCTGACCATACTTTGGCGGGCATTTCATGAGCATTTTGTTCTGCGTTGCTGGGAAGGCTCATTCCCAGTTCTGAAGAAGGTTTTTGTTGATAAGACACTCCATGTGCTGTTGCTGGACTAGGTCTTAATAGTCAAAGATCTCTAGATACCTGTCTTCTAGTTATGGTCCAGGAAAGTATTCCCTCTCATTGCATCTTTTCAAACATAGAGTTACATTATTATAATCATTGATCATATATCGAGCTATACATTTGATCAACTGCTTCAAGTCTAGTCATCATTTTCATTGGAGGTTCATACACTTGGTAATACAAGAAATGATAATCTTGTGAAACAAGCAAAATATAAATGGTATAGTTAATAACACTAGTGGAATTAAAAGTAAATATTTTAGCCATGAGCCTCCCACACCAGTTTTCTTAAAAGATCGTCAAGATTAGGGAATGGGTCACTTAAAGCAGAAATCTGATTTTTCATGTTATTCAAATATGTTACATTAAAGGATTTACCAGGTATGAAAATATAGCATTCAGTTTGCATTATAGCACAGATATCTCCCTGAGATGCTTTAAGGTGTCAAGGGCCTTGCAGTTGTGTAGCACTGCCTCTCTCATCATAGGGATCTCAGAATTCAATAGGCTAATAGCCCTGTTACTCTCATTTAAAGCTTATGAAAGATGTTAAGGCTTAGACATGGTCAATTACATCCTCCAACCCCATTGAAGGTGTGCACACACACACACACACACATACACACAAGCTGCTAAATGATCATACCAGTAGAATACAGATCTCTAACCCATTGAGATCATACCAATGGTAGATTGGCTAGGGTTACCTCTAATTCATTAATGTGTATGACAAAATTCATGAGAATCCCAGGCTACACCTTCGTATCCAACCCTGTAGATATGAAGGCCATAAATTAGTGCCACAAATCCACTGAGTTCTCTCTAAGGATAAGAGACATAGTTCATAAAGCACCCAGCCTTGTCTCATAATTACCAGGTTGATCATTTTTAGTATGACTTAACCCTTCCCAACATAAAGGAGCTTTTAAACTTAAATGACCATAACCTGGTGTTAACCATGTAGATCCACCCCATAATTGTGGAAAATTTCCTTTTCACAGATGATAGGTTAATTTTGTTAATTGAGACTTAGCTCATCACTCTGATTGAGTTAAAATGACCCTAAAAGAAAACTTAAATCTATGGCCAGCATCCACAGAGCAGGTATTATTAATTGGCCAGGTGAGAGAATCCCATTTGTAATATCGTGAAGATAGAAAAGGACTGAACACTCATCTAAAATAAATTTCCTAGTGGGTAACCCTGGAGAACAAAAATCCACCAAGGAAACCCAAAAGTACTAGACATAGGTAATTGGCCACAATCAAACAATTGGATTGAGTTTTAAACTAGCACAGAATCATGTCCATGATAGAAAAGATTGATTGATAGGCATAGGTCCAAGGAATCAAGAAAACATTATAAATGATCATAAAAGTCAGACCAGCATCTTGGGCAAGCTGTCTACTTGTGATGTCATCTTCTTCTCGTCCTAGTGTAGTGTAGTTTCCTCTGTTTGAGCATTGTTTTAAGGTGAGTTTGAGGTCAGCAGGCCTCTTTATAGACCAGTCCAGCTTAGGGGCTTTTGGAAGTGGGAGTTAGCCCAAGAGTCAATTTCCCTTCAATTTCACTGGGCATGAGCTAGTTAAGAGTGCCTGATAGGAAGGTCCATCCATCCAGGTTGGAGAAAGTTCCTTAAACTATGTCTTCTTTCAGTCTTAAATGCAGGTCATGCGTGAAGCATCTGATCTTCATCCAAAGAAAGATTACTAAGATAAGCTTCAGAAACAACCCTAGAGTGTCCTTTAATAATGCAATTAAATTTTACATTAATATACCCTAACAACAAAGAACTATCCAGGAAATGAGTCTTAGTAGATACAGGCCTCCATTAACAAACTGGGATTTAACATTCATTGAAATATCTTTTTCTCCCTAAAATCACTGTCATTTTTTACCAAATATAACCAAATTAAGACTTATTTGTAATATAGGTATGGTGGCAATAAACTTTTCCTGATGATTTATATAACCATAATTGATCATAGACTTTTTTTGCTTTGCTGAGACTATAAAAGTCTCAGACTGAACGCTTAAAATAAAACCTTTCAGGGCTAGGAAAGTTATGCCAAACATTTATCACAGATTTTGCCTAACAGATCTAAGTGAATTCCTCCCATCTCAAGGTCTCAGATTCAAGTTCCTTCAAATTTCTGTACCTGTTAGTGGAATAACCTTCCTAACTTATCTGATAAAATTACTGGAAACTAAGAGTTTCCAATCTCTGGAGGGTTCAGATAGAGAGAAAAGATAAATGTTTCAATTTGTTTATAAAATATAATTTTATGAAATTACTGTCATAATTAGTTTGAAGGGAAAGTTTTTCTTAAACCTTGAAAACTAGAAACCATAAACGTTATAAGCATATTCACCAGTTCATTCACTCCTCTTGTTAACCTTTGTGAAGTCAGCAGATTTTTCATTAGAATCTTTCTTCAGTTCAGAAACTGGTATTTATCCAAAAGTTATTTTTATAAATCTTGAAGAGGAAGCATTTTTGCAAAATTTGGTTAGTGCTATGACAATATTTTGAGACAGTAACTGAATTATGCCTGATAACATTTTACCCAAACATATCAAAATTTCAGGAACTCCATACAGTTTCTAAGATATCTATATTAGTAACATATTACCATACAATATAACCTGAGACTTATTACTCACTTGACAATACTTCCCATGGAATTCTGCATATAAAATGAACCTAATTAGTGTAATATCTCTCTTTGGGATGTTTCAGGGGCCCTCTGAAGCATCCCAAAGTTAGGCTAGAACTCTTCTCCCTTAGAATGATTTAAGAAGCTTTGTCAACAAATATCAAAGAGGTTTAGAACAACTCAGTCAGATAGGACTATAAGTCATTGTGAAACAATACTGTTCAGCTAGCCAAAGTCACAGTAAAGAATTTCAGAACAGATCATATAAGAGACAAAGAAACTTAAATCTGTTGTCAAGGGCAGTTCTTTATCTGAAGAAAAGGTGTCCTCTTAACAGAGAGAAAAGCTAAATTCAAGTGTTTGCACCAGCTTACGTAAAAGGTAAACTTAGTTAACTTTATTTTAAACTTAGTTCTAACCATACACAAAACTCTTTCCTCATGATTCACTTTTCACAAACCTTATCGTACCCATTACTGTGTTCTTCCATCCTAAAAAGTCACCTGTAAGTCAGACTTACTTCCTTTTCCCTTCACAAAATGAAATTCTATTCCTCATACCTTCTTTACTGAAAACACACTTCCTACTTCCCTTAAGCAACCAAGAACTGACTTTTATATTAGCATTTTATAGATAAATAAATAAATACTAGTGATGATTTCTAAAACCTTTGTTTTCTTAGAGAACATTTTAGAATGGCACCAAACATCATTTATGTTTAATCTCAAATCTCTTTAGTTTCTCTGTAGAGGTAATTAGTGTTTAGTAGTAAACGTTTCAAAATCTTATTTTATTTGGAAATAACTCCGGTATTCAATAGACTTCCAACACTTATTTTTAACACAACCCTTAGATGTTCAAGTTACCCCAATCTGGAGAGACTATTTTAGACACATATTCCTAAAGAGCATAATTATTTTTAATAGAGCCTATCTAAAGGCCCATAGCTCATCTACAATTTTTAGAAGTCTTTTCACTGGACGTCATTTCCTTGCTGACATACTTGTAACAGATATAATAATATTTAATTTATATTAAACCTAGGTACAATGGAAATATTCTGCTTAATGTTAAGTACTCTTAGACATGTCTACATTATTTAGATCAACAACTAAACATTAAATCAGGTATTTTACACTGAATATTTCCCATTTCACATGAACCTGAAATTCATTTAGGTTAATTTCTCTTGTATTTAGAATTACTGATTTGTAAACACTTACATTTTTTAAGGCCAATTAGATTAGCGTTCATTTACAAACTGATCTCAGCAATCAGCAATATTATCAAAAAAAAGCAAAGACAAACACTGAGGCATACATAGATCAAAATAGACACAAGAGATCCTATAGCTTTGTTTTCCAAACTTAGTTATGAATAAAAAATGGTTGCAATAAGATTTTTAAAGGTTTTGTTCCCCTTTATGTTCGTTTTGGTTTCAGAAATTAGATATGGTCTAGATGTATAGGAGGAGTTATTTCCTCAGGGCAAGAATTCTTAAAGAGATAATTTTTTCTTCAAGATTCCTCTGGAGTCTAAAGAATATTGTGACCACATTGTCAAAAATAGTATTTTTTGTGACCATAGTTTTACAGCTGAAATTTAGACCAGATATTGCTCAACATGGCCCTGATAACAAGGGCAGATTGGTCCCAGCAGGGATTGTCCCTCTGGGGAAGTAGGGGGTCTCAATTTGATCAGCCCCCGGCTGTTGATTACAGGAGGAAGTCCTGGAAGTGAGAGAACTTCAGTTCATCTTCCTATCCTATGTCAGTAAAGATCTAATACTTTTAGGCCACTTTTCTTGGCATTGGATCATAGCTATAGACTGACCAGTCATTTAAAAAGTTTCCCCAAGGGGTTCCCAGGTGCGGTGTAGAACCTGAGAGTGAGCAATTCACATATTACCTCGAACAGTTTGTACCAGATGTCTGTGCGCTCAAACCAAACCAAGAAACCAAACTGAACCAGAACTTCACCAGCCAGGAGTCACACTCCAAATGAAATAAAAAGCAAAGAGATGCCCCCAAATCAAAAGCCAAGTGGCAAAAGTGCCCCCAAAAGCAAAAACCAAATGGCATAAATACCAAACATGACTTCCCAGTTCCACTAGACCTGTGACCTGGCAAAGTCAGTGCTAGCAGCCTTTCTCATTCTGATAGTTTCAAGCAATTTCTTGTTGATTTTCTGAGAAGAAGTTACTCTACCATTTTCTGTTTTATAAGCTTCTAGATACCAGTCACAGAGAAGTCATTGACAACCCACTCCAGTACTCTTGCCTAGAAAATCCTATGGACAGAGGAGCCTGGTAGGCTGCAGTCCATGGGGTCACTAAGAGTCGGACACGACTGAGTGACTTCACTTTCACTTTTCACTTTCATGCATGGGAGATGGAAATGGCAATCCACTCCAGCATTCTTGCCTGGAGAATCCCAGGGATGGGGGAGCCTGGTGGGCTGCCGTCTATGGGGTCACACAGAGTCGCACATGACTAAAGCGAGTTGGCAGCAACAGATACCAGTCAAAGCACAGCTGGATTTTTCTAACTGTGCATGCAAAAATATCAATTTTAGAATATCAAAAGAACCCCAATTTGGCCATTTTAGGTTGAGTTCTCTTTTAGTACAATTTCTCCAATTAACTAGGTACTTGCAAGTATGAGCTCCATATGTACTGTACATGAAGCTACCTAGAGTGTTAAGTCAGAGGCTGGCTTTCTGATACCCCTTTGTTTCTGTTTTTGAGAGATGCTATTTCCCATTTTTACTCTGAAATTTTCAGGGACAAAAATCACTAGTGAACTTGTGTAGTGGGCCCATGTGCTGCTTGTGAGCTTAACTCCTCCAGGAATCACCTGAGTCATTTCAGCTCATCTTACATGTCTTGGATTCTGCCTCTGGCAATCTAGGAACACCATGGCTGCCCAGTCGCTGAATGGCCAGTCCTTATGTGCGACCCCCAGATGAGCAAGTATTTTAATCAATGAGTGGGTTTCCTATGGGACCACTGAACAGTATGAGGACTAGGCCTCCACCACTCCCGTAAATTTCTCAGTCACCAGAGAAAACCAAAATTGGCCGGGAGGAGTCTTGTCCCTTTTCTTCAGAGCAAAGCTCTCATGTATTTTTCTCACTTTTATCCTGTTACATTCTATAACGGCTGTCCAATTGAGGAAAAGTGTCAGATCAGCCTCTTACTTGACCACTCGGCCAAGACCATTCAGTCCCCTACAATGAAGCAACCTTGACATCTTTCAGCTGAGCCCCGGGTATTTGTTGATTTTTTTCCCAGTCAAGCCCCCCTACCCAGTACCTTTCCATTGCGTGGGCAATTCCCCTGGCATCTTTCAGCCAGCACCCCTACCCAGCATCTTTTGATTGGGTGGGAATTCCTCAGTATCTTTCAACCGAGCCCCACTCAGTGTCTAGATCATGAGTGGCTATGCCCCAGATGTTTCATTAAGGGGGGGTATGCCCCCCCTTAGTATCTTCCTACTAGGAGGGAGCAGGTAACCTACTCCACCACTGAATAAAACTCAGAATCTCAACCAACATGGGAGATTCAAGAAGTAGGAAAGACTTTCCCAAATTCGTCTGCACTCCCCAAGGAGGTGGATGGGCACAAGGTGCCACTGCTGGTACCAAAGTTCTGGTTCCTGGTTGAGTCCAGTCGAAGGAAGGAAGTCCTCTATGGGTCCCTTCATGGTCGCCATAACTGTCCACTAAAAAAAGATGTACAACTTGGGAGCTGTGAGTTAAGTTTTATTTGGGGCAAAATGTGGACTGCAGCCCAGGAGGCAGCATCTCAGATAGCTCTGAGAGACTGCTCTCAAGTGGCAGTGTGGGAAAGACGATATATAAGGTTTTGGTGAAGGGGGAGTTCAATACCATGAAGCACTCTTTTTAAAAAAGGCTTTTTGTTAGTCATGAGGATATGATACCACCACGAAGGGATTTAGTGCTTCTCTAGATATGAGGAGATGCAAGGATTGAGATCATAAAGTCTGTTCCTAAAAAACATCCAACTATCTAAAGACCTGTCCCACCAGATCCCCTGGAGCACAGAGTGCCTCCCTCCACCCGAAACTCCCTCAGGGGTTGTTGAAGGTCAAAAGCTATAGCAGCATGGGGCTCAAGCTCCACAGAGGCAGATGGAAAACACCTTTGTTGTCCAGTCGTTGGTAATGCTCTTGGTAAGTGCCAATTTGTAGTTGACACAGGTAAGCCGATCTCCTTTCTCATTGACATGAGGGCCACTTCTCTGCTATGCCTGCCTACCTACTCCGGAAAATCCAAGGTCTCTCAAGTCCCTGTTATAGGGGTTGACGGTTTCATATCTACGCCATGAATAACCGAGCCTCTACCTTGCACACTTCAAGATAGCCCATTTTCTCATTCTCTCATACTCCCAAAACGCCCCAATCCTATTCTTGGGAGAGAACTTCTCTCAAAATTCAAAGCCTCTATTATGATCCCAAGCCCACCCACTGATCTAGCCTGGGTACTGCTCCTTAACACCTATCACTTCTGACATCCGTCTATAACAACTGGCTCCTTTCTGTTTTTCCAGACAGAACTCTAAACAATTCTCACCCCCAACTAGGAGCTATACCACCACACCTCTGTAGTCACACTTCGCATCTCTCCTTCCCTTCAAGCTGATCTCTCAGGTCTCGGGAACTGTAGGACACTCTTACTTTCTCAGGGAGCCCCCCTTCTGCTCCTGTGGAGGTTACACTCGCCAGTTCACTGTCAGTTTCAGAGACTAACAAGTTCGCAGAAAGACTCCTATTCGCTATCGATTTCAGCTGTTGTCTTCTTACTCCTGGAATATTTTTCTTATGTGGTATTAGTATTAGTCACTCAGTTGTGTCCAACTCTTTGCGACCCCATGGACTGTAGCCCACCAGGCTCCTCTGTCCATGGGATTCTCTAGGCAAATGTACTGGAGTGGGTTGCCATTTCCTCCTCCTTCTTATGTGGAACCACGATTTATTTATATCTTCCCACATGCACCCTGGTATATCTGGCCCCAGACATGTCTATTGCTCCTAACACTCAAACCCTTCCTATCCCAGTAACTCATAACTGACCCAGATGGGCAATTAAATTCATTCCTCTAGTAATCAATTTAGAAATAGCTGCTGGGATTGGGACAGGGACCGCAGGACTCACAACCTCTTTAAATTACTATCAAAGCCTTTCTAAAGACCTCACTGACAGCCTAGAAGAAACAGCTAATAGCCTTATCACAGCCTAGAAGAAACAGCTAACAGCCTTATCACTATCCAAACCCAGCTAGATTCCTTGACAACCATGGTCCTCCAAAACAGAAGAGGATTGGAACTCCTCACAGCAGAAAAAGGAGGCCTATGCCTATTTTTGGAGGAAGCCTGCTGTTTCTATGTCAATAAATCAGGCGTTGTAAAGGAAGCAGCAAGAAATAGGGGATGCCAACACAACAGTCATTCATGGGAAAACTGGTTAAGCAATTCAAATGGGATGTCTTTGGGTCCTAACTTTTCTAGGGCCTCTCCTTCTACTTACCATTTTTCTAATTTTCAATTCAGCTCCGTCACTCAGTCGTGTCCAACTTTTTGCGACCCCATGAACC
The DNA here is from genome assembly GCA_006410655.1 of Kobus ellipsiprymnus. Classification (NCBI taxonomy): domain Eukaryota; kingdom Metazoa; phylum Chordata; class Mammalia; order Artiodactyla; family Bovidae; genus Kobus; species Kobus ellipsiprymnus. The sequence continues at coordinate 5,366 of SJYR01003936.1, read as the reverse complement.
ACAGCACACCAGGCCTCCATGTCCATCACCAAACCCCGGAGTTTACCCAAACTCATGTCCATTAGTGGGTGATGCCATCCAACCATCTCATCCTCTGTCGTCCCCTTCCTCTCCCGTCTTCAATCTTTCCCAACATCAGGGTCTTTTCAAATGAGTCAGCTCTTTGCATCAGGTGGCCAAAATGTTGGAGTTTCATCTTCAACATCAGTCCCGCTAATGAACACTCAGGGATGATTTCCTTTGGGATCGACTGGTTGATTCTCCTTGCACAGTCCAAGGGACTCTCAAGAGTCTTCTCCAACACCACAGTTCCAACGCATCAATTCTTTGGTGTTCAGCTTTCTTTATACTTCAACTCTCACATCCATACCTGAATACTGGAAAAACCATAGCCTTGACTAGATGGACTTTTGTTGGCAAAGTAATGTCTCTGCTTTCTAAAATGCTGTCTAGGTCGGTCATAACTTTTCTTCCAAGGAGTAAGCGTCTTTTAATTTCATGGCTGCAATCACCACCTGCAGTGATTTTGGAGCCCACAAAAATAAAGTCTGACACTGTTTCCACACTTTTCCCATCTATTTGCCATGAAGTGATGGGACTGAATGCCATGATCTTCATTTTCTGAATGTTGAGCTTTAAGCCAACATTTTCACTCTCCTCTTTCACTTTCATCAAGAGGCTCTTTAGTTCTTCTTCACTTTCTGCCATAAGGGTGGTGTCATCTGCATATCTGATATTTCCCCCAGCAATCTTGATTCCAGCTTGTGCTTCATCTAGCCCAACATTTCTCATGATGTACACTGCATATAAGTTAAATAAGGAGGGTGACAATATACAGCCTTGGCATACTCCTTTTCCTATTTGGAACCAGTCTGTTGTTCCATGTCCAGTTCTAACTGTTGCTTCCTGACCTGCATACAGGTTTCTCAGGAGGTAGGTCAGGTGGCCTGGTATTCCCATCTCTTGAACAATTTTTCAAAGTTTATTGTGGTCCACATAGTCAAAGGCTTTGGCATCATCAATAAAGCAGAAATAGATATTTTTCTGGAATTCTTAGTTTTTTGATGATCCAGAGAATGTTGGCAATTTGATCTTTGGTTCCTCTGCCTTTTCTAGAACCAGATGGAACATCTGGAAGTTCACGGTTCACATATTGCTGAAGCCTGGCTTGAAGAATTTTGAGCACTACTTTACTAGCATGTGAGATGAGTACACCTGTGGGGCAGCTTGAGCATTCTTTGGCATTGCCTTTCTTTGGGATTGGAATGAAAACTGACCTTTTCCAGTCCTGTGGCCACTGCTGAGTTTTCCAAATTTGCTGACATATTACAGCACTTTCACAGCATCATCATTTAGGATTTGAAATAGCTCCACTGGAATTCCATCACCTCCACTAGCTTTGTTCATAGTGATACTTCCTAAGGCCCATTTGACTTCACATTCCAGGATGTCTGGCTCTAGGTGAGTGACCACACCATCGTGATTATCTGGGTCATGAAGATCTCTTTTGTATAGTTCTTCTGTGTATTCTTGCTACCTCTTCTTAGGTCTCTAACATTTCTGTCCTTTACTGAGCCCATCTTTGCAAGAAATGTTCCCTTGGTATGTCTAATTTTCTTGAAGAGATCTCTAGCCTTTCCCATTCTATTGTTTTCCTCTATTTCTTTGCATTGATCGCTGGAAGGCATTCTGATTGATCCTTGCTATTCTTTGGAACTCTGCATTCAAATGGGTACATCTTTCCTTTTCTCCTTTGCTTTTCGCTTCTATTCTTTTCACCTCCATCCATAGTTCATCAGGCACTCTGTCTATCATATCTAGTCCCTTAAATCTATTTCTCATTTCCACTGTATAATCATAAGGGATTTGATTTAGCTAATACCTGAATGGTCTAGCGGTTTTCCCCAATTTAATTTTCCCAATTTAATTTCCTCAACTTAAGTCTGAATTTGGCAATAAGGAGTTCATGATCAGCTCCTGCTTTTTTTTCTGAATGCATCTTTATTCAAAATTTCTTCAGGACCGCTTACAAGTCTTCACCAACTGAACTATCGACGAGCTACTTCTAACTACTCAGGTTATCAAAAACTTCGACCCCACAACAAATCCCCATGACCTTCAATGCAGCCTTTTCTTATCTTACCCCCATGACACCCCAGTCCCACAGGAAGCAGTCACAGAAGACTGACCTTCAGCCCTTATCCTAAAACAAAAGGCAGGAATGATAGGGCCCACATGGGGGCTCGTTGATAAGATGGCTCATTAGGTCGACCTTGCAAACAAAGAATAAATCACAGTGATGTGTGAGACTGACCAAACTGCCCAAATGGCATCCTGTTATCTCACTGGCGACTGTCTTCTCAAAGCTGTGAGACCACCAGATTCCAGACCTCCGGCTACGTTACCATCCCTTCAGACAATTTTTCACTGGTGGGGTATAAGAAGGACTCTGTCAGGAAGGGAGAACATTGGTGTTCCTTAAGAGCCAGTCACCTTCGCTTTTCCCTCTAATGAATTTCTTTTTTTTAAATTTCCTTAAAAATATTTATTTCTGCTTTATTGACTATGGCAAAGCCGTTGACTGTGTGGATCACAATAAACTGTGGAAAATTCTGAAAGAAATGGGAATACCAGACCACCTGACCTGCCTCTTGAGAAATCTGTCTGCAGGTCAGGAAGCAACAGTTAGAACTGGACATGGAACAACAGACTGGTTCCAAATAGGAAAAGGAGTACGTCAAGGCTGTATATTGTCAGCCTGCTTATTTAACTTCTATGCAGAGTACATCATGAGAAACGCTGGACTGGAAGAAACACAAGCTGGAATCAAGATTGCCGGGAGAAATATCAATAACCTCAGATATGCAGATGACACCACCCTTATGGCAGAAAGTGAAGAGGAGCTAAAAAGCCTCTTGATGAGAGTGAAATAGGAGAGCGAAAAAGTTGGCTTAAAGGTCAACATTCAGAAAACAAAGTTCATGGTATCTGGTCCCATCACTTCATGGGAAA
>SJYR01003935.1:118169-132080 GCA_006410655.1 Kobus ellipsiprymnus | reverse complement strand
TGGCAAAAATTTTTTGTAATATTAGCACTGCATGTGTAATAAAATTAAACCTAACTATTCATATAACATATTCACAGTCCTACCTATTCATAGAATTTGTGCCATTTGCATTACCATGAAGTCTTTTTCTGAAAAATTTCTTATGTTCTTCCTACAATGTCCCTTTTAATTTCTTACAATATATGATACTTTTCCTAAGGTGATGAAGTCCTAATGTGTTTTTTTTAAATTACTCATGATTGATTAGAGAAGCACTGATAGTCTGTTTTATATATCAATGCTGTTAGTTTCAAGTTTGTGCTCAAGGGGATGGTTAGGCAAACACCAGAATGGTAATTTTAGGACACATTCTTGAACTTCTCTCTGATTTTCTAGAAGTTATAGTATAATCATTCACTATTTTCAAATAAAACTACAAAATATGATGAGCAGTTCATCAAAGTAAGTTTCAGAGTTAGTGAAACATGAAATCATTCTCTCATGTATTCCTAGGACTCCCTTGTGGACTTCCACCTTATATTTAGAATGGTGCTATATCTCATTAGAGAGACAGTTACCAATATGGAGAAGTTACTTACAACAGTGATGAGGGGTTTGGGATAGAGGGACTCATATCCATCTATAGGACATTTAGGAGGAAAATGCTCCCGTTCAACAGAATGCATAAGTATAATGTTTTTTATTCTATTATAAGGCTGACAAGTATCTTTAATTCATAGCATAAATGGTATAAATATGAAACTAGTAATTCTAGAATCTATCAAGGTATCTATGGAAAGTTCTGAATTGAATTAATAACTCTAGTAATAGTAAAACTTTGGTTGTCTCAAATTGTCTCATCTTAACCAGCTAAATAATAAAAGTTTGGTAACACGAGCTAAATTATCTCAATTTCACATAATCTTGGATGTAGTTTGGACATCCTCTGATATACATTCTCAGATTTCTTGTCTCTGTTTCTTTATCATGGCTGACCACTGCTCATCAGTCTTATCACTACTCCATTTGCTATTAATTTATCAATAATTTCTTTATAACATGCAGTTTTCTAAGATATTTAACAGAGTTCAAGGTAACAGATTTTGATAGAAGCAAGAAATAGAAACACATTCATCATGTAGATGACTTGCAATTGGGAAAAAACAATTTAAATGTGAGACATATGCATTCCTCTCTCTTAGAACATCACCATTCCCATGTCATAATTTTGATGAATATAGAGACAGTCAATGTGACTGAGTCAAGACTTCTGACATTTAAGTTATAAGAAAAATATTATACAATATTCATTGGTTTGATATGTATCTATTTTTTCTGGAATATAATCATTGGCCGGTATGTATTTTTAAAGGACTTCCCTGGTGGCTCAGACGGTAAAGTGTCTGTCTACAATGCAGGAGACCCGGGTTCGATCCCTGGGTCGGGAAGATCCCCTGGAGAAGGAAATGGCAATCCACTCCAGTACTATTGCCTGGAAAATCCCATGGAGAGAGGAGCCTGGTAGGCTACAGTCCATGGGGTCGCAGAGTCGGACACGACTGAGCGACTTCACTTCACTTCACTTCATGTATTTTTAAAGAGGTGTTAAACAAATACATTCTTTTTCTTTCAGATACAGATTGTGTTAACTTGCCCAGCTTTGATGATGCAGTCCTCTTAGGTTGAGAGAAGAAATCATGTAGGTCAGGAGAACAAGTGGCTTTTAAATGTTGGCCATATTATCAGCTGGATGGATACAATATTATTATACAGATTGTGTTAACTTGCCCAGCTTTGATGATGCAGTCCTCTTAGGTTGAGAGAAGAAATCATGTAGGTCAGGAGAACAAGTGGCTTTTAAATGTTGGCCATATTATCAGCTGGATGGATACAATATTATACAGTGTATTAAGAGAAAATGGACAGGAAGGCCAGCATGCAGAGGTACTTAGGCAATTTTTTTTAATTTATGTATTAAAATATATTAAGAAACACAGAAAGGAAAATTGCCTCCACCATCATTAAAAAGACATAGATTATTCTTAAGCCGGGTCAAAGAAGGTTTACGCCTGAACATAAAACGGTATGGGAGTTTCCCAGGTGGCACTAGTGGTAAAGAATCTGCCTGACAGTGTATGAGACATGGTTTTGATCCCTGGGTTGGGAAGATCCCCTGGAGGAGGAAATGACAACCCACTCCAGTATTCTTGTCAGAGAATTTCATGAATGGAGGAGCCTGATGGGCTAGAGTTCATGAGGTCACAAAGAGTCAGACACGAATGAGCATCTGAGCATGCTCACACACATAAAAAAGGATAGAATTGTGTACTCAGTGGTCAGTCTATAGCCCAATAATTCTATAGCCCAGTGCATGGTCCAGGCACAGCAATCTCAGCATATTCTGTAAACTGTTAGATATGCAAACAGTTTCATAGGGTCACTGAGATCTGATGAATCAAAACCACTGGGACTGCAATTCTGACACTATTTTAATGATTCCCAAGGGATTCTGTGCACATTTCAGTCTAGAAGCCATGGCAACAGCCTTACATGCTCTGAATCTCACTGAGGAATTACACATCACTCACTAGGGTGTCCTTAAGCATTTACCATTAAGCTCATTATCATTAAAGAGTCGTTTTGTAAAATTACACTTATTTTTCTATATCTTATGTTTGGATCTTTTAATTAATCATCTTCTCCCTTCAACTATGATACTGTTCAGAGTGTGTTAATTCTTAATTAAGTTTCTAAAGAAGTACTTACTGTGTTTATTTTTCTAAGGACCTAAAGTTACAGCTCTTTTTAAATTTTAATTAATTTTAATTGGAGGCTAATTACTTTACAATATTGTGGTGGGTTTTGCCATACATTGACATAAATCAGCCATGGGTGTACATGTGTTTACCATCCTGAAACCCCTCTCACCTCCCTCCCCATCCCATTCCTCAGGGTCAACCCAGTGCACCAGCCCTGAGCACCCTGTCTCATGCATCAGCCTGGACTGGCGATCTGTTTCACATATGACAATATACATGTTTCAATGCTACTCTCTCAAATCACCCCACCCTCACCTTCTCCCACAGAGTCCAAAAGACTGTTCTATACGTCTGTGTCTCTTTTGCTGTCTCGCATATAATATCATCATTACCATCTTTCTAAATTCCATATATATGTGTTAGTATTGCCAGGAGAAATATCAATAACTTCAGATATGCTGATGACATCTCGCTTATGGCAGAAAGTGAAGAAGAGCTAAAGAGCCTCTTGATGAAAGTAAAAGAGGAGAGTGAAAAAGTTGGCTTAAAGCTCAAGATTCAGAAAACTAAGATCATGGCATCTGGTCCCATCACTTCATGGGAAATAGATGTGGAAACAGTGGAAACAGTGGCTGACTTTATTTGGGGGGGCTCGAAAATCACTGCAGATGGTGACTGCAGCCATGAAATTAAAAGATGCTTACTCCTTGGAAGGAAAGTTATGACCAACCTAGACAGAATATTAAAAAGCAGAGACATTACTTTGCCAACAAAGGTCCATCTAGTCAAGGCTATGGTTTTTTCAGTGTTCATGTATGGATGTGAGAGTTGGACTATAAAGAAAGCTGAGCACTTAAGAATGATTCTTTTGAACTGTGGTGTTGGAGAAGACTCTTGAGAGTCCCTTGGACTGCAAGGAGATCCAACCAGTCCATCCTAAAGGAGACCAGTCCTGAGTGTTCACTGGAAGGACTGATGTTGAAGCTAAAACTCCAGTACTTTGGCCACCTGATGCGAAGAGCTGACTCACTGGAAAAGACCCCAGTGCTGGGAAAGATTGAAGTCAGGAGGAGAAGGGGAGGACAGAGGATGAGATGGTTGGATGGCATCACCGATGCCATCAATGGACATGAGTTTGGGTGGACTCTGGGAGTTGGTGATGGACAGGGAGGCCTGGCCTGCTGCAGTTCGTGGGGTTGCAAAGAGTCGGACAAACTGAGCGACTTAACTGAACTGATACTACATTGGTGTTTTACTTTCTGACTTACTTCATTCTGTATAATAGGCTCCAGTTTCATCCTCCTCATTAGAACTAATTCAAATGCATTCTTTTTAATGGCTGAGTAATATTCCATTGTGTATATGCACCACAGCTTTCTTATCCATTCGTCTGCCGATGGACATCCAGGTTGCTTCCACATCCTGGCTATTGTAAACAGTGCTGCAATGAACACTGCAGTACAGGTGTCTCTTTCAATTCTGGTTTCCTCAGCGTGTATGCCCAGCAGTAGGATTGCTGGGTCATATGGCAGTTCTATTTCCAGTTTTGTAAGGCATCTCTACACTGTTCTCCATAGTGGCGTACTAAGTTACAGCTCTTAAACAGGATGAATGTAAACCAAATCCTAATGTCAAATGATCTTTTTATTATGTTTTTCTTATGGTTTATATATTCATATTGAATTTATATACTTTATAATTATTATGTTACTATCCTTAAGAAAGAGATGTCTAGAAAAGCTCTTATTTTCTCTGGCCTAAAAAAATGTGTATCAAATTTCTAGTGAAGGAAAAGGGAGAGATTTAAGATACAGAAACTTAATTCATACTGAAAAACATTGCTTTATTCCTTTCCCTTAATCTTACAGGTAAACTGATTAAAACTAGCAGTCTTTCCTGACAGATGAACTATTGAATCTAAACAACCATGGAATATATTTGACATCCCATTTCCTCCTTGCTGTTCATGATGATCATTATATTAGAGATGCTTTTTTTCCTTTCTATTCAGATGCTTCCTGTGTGAATCCACCTCAATTGAAGAATGGTATTATACAAAATCAGGAGTCTAGATATCAGAGTGGTGAGAGTATACATTATGAATGCACCAGGAATTATGACCTTTTAGGGGAGATAGATGTGATATGTTTAAATGGAACTTGGGCAAAACCACCTCAGTGCAATGGTAGAGTATCTTATCCATCCCTATAATCAACTTAGAATATATATTAGGGACATAATCCACCTCAATTGAAGAATGGTATTATACAAAATCAGGAGTCTAGATATCAGAGTGGTGAGAGTATACATTATGAATGCACCAGGAATTATGACCTTTTAGGGGAGATAGATGTGATATGTTTAAATGGAACTTGGGCAAAACCACCTCAGTGCAATGGTAGAGTATCTTATCCATCCCTATAATCAACTTAGAATATATATTAGGGACAGAAACCTGTTATTATAAATATATGATGAAGTAGCTTTTCTGTAATAATTTTGTTTTTTAAATTAATTCATTTAAAGATGGTGTGTATGGCAAAACCAATACAATATTGTAAAGTAATTAACCTCCACTTAAATAAATTTATATTAAAAAAATAAAAAATAAATTAAAAAAAACACAATTGCATATTCTAAACAAAAATAAGAAAAAAAATAAAGATGGTGCCAAAAATCCAGTTCTATTGTGAACTAAATAATTATTTGACATTTATTTTATGAAAGAGTTGGACTTTCCTGATAGCTCAATTGGTAAAGAATCCCCCTGCAATGCAGGAGACCCCGGTTCCATTCCTGAGTTGGGAAGATCTGCTAAAGAAGCGATAAGCTACCCACTCCAGTATTCTATGACTTCCCCTGTGGCTCAGCTGATAAATAATCTGCCTGCAGTGCGGGAGACCTTGGTTTGATTCCTGGGTTGGAAAGATCCCCTGGAGAAGAGAAAGGCTACCCACTCCAATATTCTGACCTGAAGAATTCCATGAAATGTGTATAGTCCATGGGGTTACAAAGAGTCAGACATGAATGAGCAATTTTCACTTCACTTCACTTCACTTATGAAAGAGTTAGCAAGACTTGAACAGTTGGCATCATGGAACATTTCCTATCTTAAATATTAAGACAATTACTTCTTGAAGAATAAACGTGTTAAAGATACATTTGACTTGTATAAGTACATTTGACTTTTGATAGCTATTATGCCATACTTTTTTTTGGAAAAAGTGCTCAAACATCAGTATCAGTAAAGTTTTCATCCATGACCATAGAGCCAGGAAGAGGTGACAACAGTTTTCCAATGCTGGAAATTGAAGCCCACCCATTTTAAATTTATCCCAATAAATTCTGCTTTGAGACATGGAATAGGCAGCCAGGCCTGGCTGACTTGTATAAGTACATTTGACTTTTGATAGCTATTATGCCATACTTTTTTTTGGAAAAAGTGCTCAAACATCAGTATCAGTAAAGTTTTCATCCATGACCATAGAGCCAGGAAGAGGTGACAACAGTTTTCCAATGCTGGAAATTGAAGCCCACCCATTTTAAATTTATCCCAATAAATTCTGCTTTGAGACATGGAATAGGCAGCCAGGGCCTGGCCACAGAATGTGACATAAATTGGGGATCTTCACATATGGGTGATATTTAAAAGTATGTAACTAGCTGAAGTCATTCAGAGAATTCGTGCACACATAAACATAAAGAGTCTGAATCTTGGTCCTGGGACACTTCAGTGTTTAGAGTTCAGGAAGGGAGGGAATCCAACCAAGAAATACATTAGCCACTTCTAGTTTTTCAAGTTAAATTTTGCCTGGTGTGTATTTTTTGCAGTCTTCCACTTGACATGTTTTCATGTATGAAGTGACTCTCTTGTACGCAGCATACAGCTCAGACTCGTTTATGTGTCCACCCTGCCATTTTCAATCTTTTAATTGATCTATTTAGACCATTTACACTTAAAATAACTACTAACTATTTTAGGGATAATGTCTGCCATTTTACTGTTGTTTTATATGTGTTTCCTCTGTTTCACAATCCCATTTTGTTTTCTTGTCCTCCCTGTGAATTTTTGAACATTAAAAAATAATTTAACTGTGATACATCTGCATTGCTTTGTATGGTTTTATTAGTAGTTGCATTAGTTATTAAGACACACCAAGGATAGCTTATCACTCCCTGCTGTTGCTGATGTTTTAGCAAGTGAAATGTGGAAAGCTTACTTCCATTTACATTTATTTATACTCCTCAAGTTTTTAACATAAATGTCTGTAGTATTCTCAACATCCATTGAGCACCATATCAAATGATAATTTTGCACAGTCATAATCTAATAAAATCAGTAGGGAAATTATAGTCTTATTATATTTGCCCATATTTTAAAAAATCAATTCCATTGTTTTTTCCTACTTAAAATCTCAATCATTTTTCTGTTTTGCTTTCTATTTGAAGAATTCTTCAAGTACAGGTCTCCTTTTATTCTTTTTTTTTCTCCTTCTATTCTTAAAGATTAGTTCACTCATTATAGTATTTGGAGTTGCCAGCTCTTTTCATCCAGCATTGGAAAACTGCTGTCACTTCTTCCTGACTCTATGGTGATGGATGAAAACTCTACTGATGCTGATGTTTGAACACTTTTTCCAAAAAAGTATGGCATAATATCTATCAAGAGTTATTGAGATTTTCCCCTGAAATTTCTAGCAATTTGATTATGATGTACTTTTTTTAACTTTTTATTTTGTATTAGGGTTAGCCAATTAACAATGTCCTGCTAGCTTCAGGTGAACAGCAAAGGGGCTCAGCCATATAGATACATGTATCCATTCTCCTTCAAACTCCCCTCCCACCCAGGTTGTCACATAACATTGAGCAGAGCTCCCTGGCTATACAGTAGGTCCTTACTGGTCATCCATTTCAAATATAGCAATGTGTGCATGTCCATCCCACACTCCCTAACTATCCCTTCCCCCATCATTCATCCAAGCAACCATAAGTTCCTTCTCTAAGCCTATGAATCTATTTTTGTTCTGTAAATAAGTTCATTTGTATCATTTCTTTTAAGATTCCACTTATAAGGGATATCATATGATTTTTCTCTTTCTCTGTCTGACTTAACTTCACTCAGTATAACACTCTCTAGGTCCATCCATATTGTTGCAAATGCCATTATTTCATTTCTCTTAATGATTGACTAATATTCCATTATATATATATATATATACATGTTATTAATATGCACATTTTTAGTTATTAAGATACATATTTCTCATGATATATTCTGCATAGAAGTTAAATAAGCAGGGTGACAATATGACCCCATGAACTATACAGTCCATGGAGTTCTCTAGGCCACAACACTGGAGTGGGTAGCTTTTTTCTTCTCCAGCAGATCTTCCCAACCCAGGAATTGAACTGGGGTCTCCTGCTTTGCAGGCAGATTCTTTACCCACTGAGCTATCAGGGAATCCCTATATATATATCTCACATCCTCTTCATCCATTTCTCTGCTGATGGGCGTTTGGACTGATTCCATGTTTCATGTCTTGGTTATTGTAAACAGTGCCGCAATGAACACGAGAACATATGGCATTTTGGGCCATGTTTTTCTCCAGATATATGCCCAGGTGTGGGATTGCAGGGTCACATACTACTTCTGTTTTTAGCTTTTTAGGGAACCTACATAATGCTCTCCATAGTGACTGTACCAATTTGCATTCCCACCAACAGTGTAGGAGGGTTGCCTTCTCTCCACAGCCTCTCCAGCATATTGTTGGTGACTTTTTTATGATAATCATTCTGACTGATGATAGGTATTGTATTGTATTGTAGTTACGATTTGAATTTTTCCAGTAATTAGTGATATTAAATATCTTCATGTACCTCTTGGCCATCTATATGTCTTCTTTGGAGAAGAATAAAATACCTACTAATAAACCTACCTAAGGAGACAAATGACCTGTAATCTGAAAACTACAGGACACTGATTAAATAATTGAAGAAGACACAGATGGAAAGATATACTATGTTCTTCAACTGGAAGAATCAATATTGTCAAAATGACTATACTCTTCAAGGCAACCTATAGATTTAATGCAATGCCTATCAAATTACCAATGGCATTTTTCACAGAACTAAAACAAACAAAAAAAAAAACTTAAAATTTGTATAGAGACACAAAAGACCCCAAATGCCGGGGTCCAGCCCCAGTGGATCCAGGGAATTCAATGCGGGGACAGCGTTGACAAGGAAAAAACTTATTTATTTATTAATATAAGATTAGATTAGGAAGAAATAGTGTAGTAGGAAAATTAAGTGGAGAAAAGAGGCTGAATAACTTGGTTTATGTGGAAAGCCAATAAAGTTCCAGACAAGGAGCTTGCACCATCTACATTAGGCCACCGGCATCCATTTGAATATTGGAGAGTGCCCCGCCTTGGGCTCTCTCTCTTACAGATCTTAGAAGCTGGGACAAGTAAGTAGACATGGCGAGCCTCCACTCCCCAGATGGGAATTCAGCCTGAAATTAGAGTAAAGAGAAGACACAGGGGAAACCAGTCCTTCCAATGACTGGCCCAGCCTCTATTGTCTAGAAAGGCCTTTTATACCTTTTTGATTGTACATAGAGATTAATGGGTAATACAAAATTATGCAGCATTAGCAGCCCAGACTCTTTTCAAAACCAGGCTTTTCTCTCTGCATACCTAGTTGTATACACAAGTCTTAGGTGATTTACATCATCTTCTGGCCAAAAGGGCCGATTAACATTTTACAGCCTTTTTTCTGATAAGGGCTTGTCAACCAGAAGACTTATTTGTGTTGATCTTCCCAAAGTCTGGTGCCACTCTCAGAAAGCACTAAATAAAGTTACATTCTTACATAGCAAAGATACAGCAATTTATAACAAGTAAAAGGAGTACAGTGATTTATAACAAAAGAAAAGTAATTAACTCAAAAGTCTAGTGTTGCTAACATCAAAACTACTATATATCTTTTTCCTTATCTCGTTTACATTGATTAACATCCTCCCAGGTGCCTAAAAGATAAAGAATATGGAGGCCTGGCAGCAATCATTGAGTTAACAGTGAAAACCCATCACCAATATGATTTTTAGCTGTTTAGAAAAGGCTCTGTATCTTTAAGATGTTTTAAGCTTAGTGCCTCTCATGACTGGGGGGCTGTAAGCAATTCACAAGCTGTAAAAAGTCTGGGGGAACCTGTTAAGCAAGTTAGAAAGTTATCAGAGGGGGTTTAACTGAAACATCCCTTTCAAATGCAGAAGACTAAAGCCCTGAGTTGACTTTTTGCAGAGTGTGTCAGAAGAGTGGAAAAGCAGAGTACAAAGGCCGGCAGATTTTTGGTTTTGGGGGTACATGCTTAGGAAATACCAGGGGGACACCCTGAGATCTAACTCACCTTGCCCATCAGACCTCTGCCACATGACTTTGTCATGGGTGGGATTCCTCACGCTGGCTCTTGGCACCCAAAGAGCCAAAACAATCTTCAGAAACAAAAACAGAGTTGGAGGAATGACACGCCTTGACTTGAAACTATACTACAAAGCTCTAATCATCAGAAGAGTTTGTTACTGATTATGATGTATCTTGACATTAATTTTTAGGATTTATCTTGTTTGGAATTCACTCAGCAGTTTTAATATATAGATTTGTACCTTATGCCCTATTTGAGAAATTTCAGCCATTATTTATTTTTAATAATTTAAAAAGCATTTGTTTTACAATGTTGTGTTTGTTTCTACTATACATTATAGTGAATCAGCTATCAGTTCAGTTCAGTCGCTCAGTCGTGTCCGACTCCTTGCGACACCATGAATCGCAGCACGCCAGGCCTCCCCCTCCATCACCATCTCCCGGAGTTCACTCAGACTCATGTCCATCGTGTCTGTGATGCCATCCAGCCATCTCATCCTGGGTCGTCACCTTCTCCTCCTGCCCCCAATCCCTCCCAGCATCAGAGTCTTTTCCAGTGAATCAACTCTTCGCATGAGTTGTCCAAAGTACTGGAATTTCAGCTTCAGCTATACATATATGTATATCCCCTCTTTTCTGGATTTCTTTGCCATTTAGGTCATCACAGGCACAGGGGACTCAGCCATTATTCTTTTATCTCATTTTCTTTATTTTTGCTTTCACAATCTTATTTCTCATGGGTCCTTGAAGCTCTGTACATTTTCCTTTCATACTATTTTCAAAGTTAGCTTGTGTTCAAGTTTATCCTTCTGCCATTTGCAATATATTATTGAGCCTTCCTGTATGGTCTTTTGGTAAATTAATCTATTTTCTAGGTCTATCAGTTGGCTTAAATTTTTAAAAACCATTATCCAGTATTTTCAATCTATGTCATCTCAGTGTTGTCTTCTGTTGATTGTTTTCTTTCTGTTGGGGCTTTCATGACTTTTGGTATGATGAGTGATTTTCAACTGTATTCTGGACATATGAGGTATTATATCTGGAAACTAAGGACCTTACTGGAATCCTTTAATTGGCTTCTTATTTTCACTGTTGTCTATCCAGTATAGAGTTAATAGTATTAATATTAGTATTGAATAACCCCCTCACATATTTGCTAGAAAGTCAATCCAATTCTTCTTACAGGTAGGGAAGACTTTCTGAGCCTCAGTCTATTGACAGATTTCCCCTAACTCTTTCTTTTTTTGCACATCTATGAAAAAAGTGTAGTAATATTTTATATTATATCTAGATTTTTGTCCTTCCTAGTGCCCTCTCATTTGTTTTACAAGGCTAATATGGGTTGGTGGAAAAACTGTAAGATCCCTCTCTGTTCATGTATCAACCACAATATTTACCAATCCGCTTCTACAAGTTCTTCTTATGCCAGCTATTGTGACGTATAAAGACAAAACCAGGCATTGAGAGGAAAAGCCCCTAATTAAGCCCATCATTTTAATGAGAGGACAAATTTCTTAGAGACCAGTCAGATCAAAATATAGCTGTTTCCATTCACAGACCTTTCAATGTGTGTTCAGGGCGTTAGAACATATTTGAATTTCAATTAACCTGTATCTCATTAAAGATGAATGGAAAAATCTGTTTATCTTTGAGAAAGTTACTTGCCCTTTCTATTTCAGATTCCTAATGATATAATGGACCAAAACAGACAATCTCTAAATCCTTGTCACTATTCTGAGGCTATGATATATTTTTTAATAAGCCAGTTTCTTTCTGTGACAGATTCCAATAAAAACATTTCCAGAACAAGAGGATTCAACTTCCAGGGGCTGAGACACTGAATTCTCTTCCTGGATATGCAGCATAGTAGCACATAATTTAGATAATTTATTTAATCTCTGAATGTCAAAGCTAATTTTGCTGTTGTGGATAAAAGAATAGCACTATTTCAACAAAGCTAGAGGAGATGGTGGAATTCCAATTGAGCTATTTCAAATCCTGAAAGATAATGCTGTGAAAGTGCTGCACTCAATATGCCAGCAAATTAGGAAAACTCAGCAGTGGCCACAGGACTGGAAAAGGTCAGTTTTCATTCCAATACCAAAGAAAGACAATGCCAAAGAATGCTCAAACAACTGCACAATTGCATTCATCTCACATGCTAGTACAGTAATGCTCAAAATTCTGAATTGTGAACTTCAAGATGTTTAAGCTGGATTTAGAAGAGGCAGAGGGACCAGAGATCAAATTCATTTGAGTCATCAAAAAAGCAAGAGAATTCCAGGAAAAAAAAAAAAAAAAACTAAAACAAAAAAAACAACCTACTTCTGCTTTATTGACTACCCCAAAGCCTTTGACTGTGTGGATCACAGCAAACTGTGGAAAATTCTTAAAGAGATGGGATTAATAGACCACCTGACCTGCCTCCTGAGAAATCTGTATGGAAGGCAAGAAGCAACAGTTAGAACCAGACATGGAACAACAGACTGATTCTAAATAGGGAAAGGAGTATGTCAAGGCTGTATATTGCCACCCTGCTTATTTAACTTCTATGCAGAGTACATCATGAGAAATGCTGGGCTAGAAGAAGCACAAGCTGGAATCAAGATTGCCAGGAGAAATATCAATAACCTCAGATATGCAGATGACACCACCCTTATGGCAGAAAGTGAAGAAGAACTAAAGAGCCTCTTGATGAAAGTGAAAGAGGAGAGTGAAAAAGTTGGCTTAAAGCTCAACATTTAGAAAACTAAGATCATGGCATCTGGCCCCATCACTTCATGGCAAAAAGAGAATCAGTAAAAACAGTGACAGACTTTATTCGGGGGGCTCCGAAATCACTGCAGATGGTGACTGCAGCCATGAAATTAAAAGACCTTACTCCTTGAAAGAAAAGTTATCACCAACCTAGACAGAATATTAGAAAGCAGAGACATTACTTTGCCAACAAAGGTATGTCTAGCCAAAGCTTTGGTTTTTCCTGTGGTCATGTATGGACGTGAGAGTTGGACTATAAAGAAAGCTGAGCGCTGAAGAATTGATGCTTTTGAACTGTGGTGTTGGAGAAGACTCTTGAGAGTCCCTTGGACTGCAAGGAGATCCAACCAGTCCATCCTAAAGGAAATCAGTCCTAAATATTCATTGGAAGAATTGACGCTGAAGCTGAAACTCCAATACTTTAGCTACCTGTTGGGAAGAACTGACTACTTGGAAAGGACCCTGATGTTGGGAAATATTGAAGGAGGGAGGATATAGGGACCACAGAGGATGAGATGGTTGGATGGCATCACCAACTTAATGGACATGAATTTGAGTAAGCTCCAGTAGTTGGTCATGGACAGAGAAGCTTGGCAGTGCTGGAGTCCATGGGGTCACAAAGAGTTGGACATGACTGAGCGACTGAACTGACCTGGAGGACTATTTAAGAGTACAATCGCCAGTCCAGGTTCGATGCATGATACAGGATGCTCGGGGCTGGTGCACTAAGATGACCCAGAGGGACTGTATGGGGAGGGAAATGGGACGGGGAATCAGGATGGGGAACACGGTGCACTCACGGTGGATTCATGTTGATGTATGGCAAAATACAATATTGTAAAATAATTAGCCTCCAATTAAAATAAATAAATTTATATTTAAAAAATAAAATAAATAATATAACATTTTAATCTTTTTTTTTAAGTACAATCATACTGTCTGATTACATTTGGAATAGCTCTCTCTCAAATTTTCTCATTTTTTTAAGGGCT
>SJYR01003935.1:97757-117907 GCA_006410655.1 Kobus ellipsiprymnus | reverse complement strand
GCTGTTTCTAAAGTCTTATTTTTATTTATTTATTTTTCTCTCCAAATTTTACACTTTTAATTTTATATTGGCGTATAGCCAATTAACCATGTTGTGGTAGTTTCGGGTGAACAGTGAAGGGACACAGCCATACATATATATTTTAAATTTTTATAGAACATGTACATTGTTTCTTCTAGCAGATCATTTCCAGACATTGTTTAGAATGTGTGCAATATTTCAATTCTGTTTTGTTTTTCACTATCATAAAATAATAATGAAGGCAAAATCTGTACATCAGTCCTTGTAAAAACTCATGGCGATTTCTTAAGTTATAGATTTTAGAATTTCTGGATTAACAGCAGGCATACAGTTAAGGTTTTTGATATATATTGTGTCCCGGTCTGTTAGAAAATTCATCGCCAAACATGCTACTACCAGTTGAGTTAGAGAATGTTGATTTCTTTACATTATCACCAAGCCCAGGCTTATATCCTCTTTATACCCTTTGTTAATTTGCTAAGTACTTCTTCTTTTATATGTCTTAAAGTGTAAAGAGTTCATACTTCAAACAGCTCATAGGAGAGATATCATGTTACTGTTTAGACAAAGAATAAGAGAGCAGGGAAAGCCCAGGGCTTGAACAGATGACTTGGGGTTAAGAGTTGACAGAGAGGAGGCAAGACAGTTTCACTAATCGGATTCATTTCCTTCACTAGACAGAATAAGTTTCAAACTGGAAGGTGTTAAACCAACAAAAGAGGAATTTGGGAGCTGTTCTAAATAAGTTCAATACTTTGTTTAAAATAAATGATACCCCAGAATGTGGAAAAACAAAACAAAACAAAACAGGAGGAACTAGATGCTAGGGACATTGTGAGCACCTTTAAGAAAGCGAGTGTTTTCTTCAAATATCAGAAAGATCCTATTGCCAAAAGAAATGAAATTTATTCTTTGTAATCCAAAAGGGAAACTCTAGAATAGAGCATGGAATAAAATGGGCTAGGGATTTCAACTCATGTTCACAATTGGTGTCTCTGAATCCCAAAAGACAGTATTGCCTGAGAGAATACATTCAGCAGCTGATGGGCCAATGAGTTGATAGCCAAAGGTAAAGATATACAATAACTATGTTGTACACATTCCATTAACTTCCCCAGCATGCATACCTCCATGACAAATGTGAAAGACTACAGTCTGAAAGAAGTTCAAGGACTAGACTGAACTCCATGTATTTTATCTGGCTTTTCTTATTTCTTTTTCTATCCTCTCATTATTGAAAGAAATATTTCATCTTTAATTTCTTATGGCTCACTCTGCTTCTTAATTTCTTACTCTGCTTCTTAATTTCTTGGTTTCATTTGTATTGTACCCAGTTCCAAAAAAAAAAACAAAAACAAAAAACAAAAAACAATCTTTTTGTAGATAGACCTCTCTGATAATTTTCTCCTTAAAATCTGTTTTTTTCTTACAGTAGAATTGCCACTATTTTTTTTGGCATGTTCTGGATATATTATATATTAACACTGCTATATCATTTTATTTTAAGCAAGTTTCTTGTAAATGCAACGAGATTTGTGATGCTTTTCTGATCCTATTTGGAAAATTTTTTCAACAATGATTTTAAACCATACAAATATACTGAACTAAATGATATGTTTTACCTTGGTTTTGTCATCATTTCATTATGCTCCTGAATAGCAGTCAATGGTAAGCATGTAGCAATGAGAAGCAGATTTGCCCCAAACAATAAAGGGGCTTATTTCTGGCAAAAGTGACAGATACTATCCATGCTATTCTCTTTTCTTTCTTCTTATTTCCTACCTGAAGCAAATAGGTGAACCTCTTTTAGTTGCTCTAATAATTTGGAAGATAAATAACCAATTTTTTTGTTCCATTAGGAATTTATTTCATGTGTGTTACATACACAAATGACACAGATATTCACCTATTTTCTCCATTTTGGTGTCCAAATATATATTGTCTATCCATGTCTGGAATGATAAGTCCATGAATCAAGGGAAATTGAATGTGGTCAAGCCAGAGATGGCAAGAGTAAACATCAATATCTTAGGAGTCAGTGAACTAATGGGTAAATGGGAGAATGGGTGAATGGTGGGGATTTAATGGGTGAATTTAATTCAGATGAACATTAAACCTACTACTGTGGACAAAAAACCCATAGAAGAAATGGAGTAGCACTCATAATGAACAAGACTGCAAAATGTACACTTTTGGGTGCAATTTCAAAAATGACAGAATGATCTCGGTTCATTTCCAAGGCAAACTATTCAACACCGCAGTAATCCAAGTCCACGCCCAAACACTAACACGAAAATATATACTTTTCATCATAGGAGATTGGAATGCAAAAGTAAGAAGTCAAGAGATACCTGGAGTAACAGGAAAATCTGGATTGAGAGTGCAAAATGAAGCAGGAAAAAGGCTAACAGAGTTTTGCAAAGAGGACACATGGGTCATAGCAAACACCCTCTTCCAACAACACAAGAGACAACTCTACAAACAGACATTACCAGATGGTCAATAGTGAAATCAGATTGATTACATTCTTTGCATCTGAAAATGGAGAAGCTCTATACAGTCAGAAAAAAACAAGACCAGGAGCTGAATGTGGCTCAGATTATCAGCTACTTATAGCAAAATCAGACTTAAGCAAAGAAAGTGGGGAAAACCACCAGGCCACTCAGTTTTGATGTAAACCAGTCCCTTATGATTATACAGTAAGGAGACAAATAGATTCAAGGGATTAGATCTGGTAGACAGTGACTGAAAAATTATGGGTGGAGATTCATAACATTGTACAGGAGGTAGTGTGCAAAACCATCCCAAAGGAAAAGAAATGCAGGAAGGCAAGTGGTTGCCTGAGGAGGCTTTACAAATAGGTTAGGAAAGAAGAGTAGTGAAAAGCAAAAGATAAAGGAAAAGATATACCCAACTGAATTCAGAGTTCCAGAGAAGAGCAAGGAGGGATAAAAAGGCTTTCTTCAACGAACAATGCAAAGAAATAGAGGAAAACAATATAATGGGAAAGACTAGAGATCTCTTCAAGAAAATTGGAGATACCAAAGGAACATTTCATGCAAGGACAGGCATAATAAAGGACAGAAATGGTAAGGACCTAAAAGAGGCAGAAAAGATTAAGAAGTGGCAAGAATACACAGAAGAACTCTACAGAAAGGGTCTTAAGGACCACACACAATGATGTGATCACTCACCTAGAGCCAGACATCCTGGAGTGTGAAGTTAAATGTGCCTTAGGAAGCATTACTATGAATAAGGCTAGTAAAAGTGATGGAATTCCCACTGAGATATAATCCTAAAAGATGATGCCGTTAAAGTGTTGCACTCAGTATGTCAGCAAATTTGAAAAACCCAGCAGTGACCACAGGACCAGAAAAAGTCAGTGTTCATCCCAATTTCAAAGAAAGTCAGTTTTCCAACTAATGAACAATTGTGCTCACTTCACATGCTAGTACGGTTATGCTCAAAATCCTTCAAGCTAGACTTCAGCAGTACTTGCGTCGAGAACTTCCAGATGTACAAATTGGTTTTAGAAAAGGCAGAGGAATCAGAGATCAAATTGCCAGCATCCGTTGGATCATAGAAAAAGCAAGGGAATTCCAGAAAATCATTTACTTCTGTTTCATTGACTATGTAAAAGCCTTTGACTGTGGATCACAACAAACTGGAAAATTCTTAAAGAGATGGGAGTGCTAGACCATCTAACCTGTCTTCTGAGAAACCTGTATGCAGATCAAGAAGCAATAGCTAGAACCCTACATAGAACACTGACTGATACAAAACTGGGAAAGGAGTATAACAATGCTGTGTACTGTCACCCTGTTTATTTAACTTGTATGCAGAGTACATCATGCAAAATGCCAGATTGGAAGAGTTAGAAGTTGGAATCAAGATTGCTGGGAGAAGGAGGGCCGCTTTTCAGCCTGAGTAGACCAAGACAATGCTACATGGGTTGGGTGGATGGCTGGGAGATTGGGCTGGAGAGGAAACATAGTAAATTGGGAAGAGGATGCATGGGACAGTCTGGATGCTTGAACCAGCGTAGGGAGGGTTGATGACTGCAAGACCCGAGCAGCATCATCCTTTATACCAGAAAGCTGGTGGGCACTATGGGGGAGAAAACAAAACAAGAAGAAAGTGGAGGAGGTGCTAGAAGAAAAGGAAGAAGAATATGTATTGGAAAAAGTTCTAAACCATCGAGTGGTAAAGGGCAAAGAGGAGTATCTCCTAAAGCGGAAGGGGTTCTCAGATGAGGATACCACATTGGGAGCCAGAAGAGAACCCGGATTGCCCTGACCTCATTGCTGAGTTTCTGCAGTCACAGAAAACACCACACAAGACAGATAAATCAGAGGAAGCCAAGCACAAAGCTGATTCTGATTTGGAAGATAAGGGGGAGGAGAGCAAACCAAAGAAGGAAAGAAAAAATAAAAGAGAGAGAGAGAGTCAGAAAAGCCACAAGGCTTTGCCTGGGGTTTGAAACCAGAGTGGATTACTGGAGATACAGACTCCAGTGGAAAACTCATGTTCCTGATGAAATGAACTCTAATGAGGCTGACCTGGTCCCTGCCAAGGAAGCCAACGTCAAGTGCCCACAAGTTGTCATACCCTTCTATGAGGAAAGGCTGACATGACATTCTTACCCCTCAGAGGATGATGACAAAAAATGACAAGAATTAACTCTCTTGAGTACCAGCCCCTGTCATATCCAACTGTGGGTTTCAAGTGGGGAAAGAAGGAGTTCTACTTGTCTTGACACCATAAAGGTGGTTTGAGAAGATGTCCTTTGAAGAGCCAGTATAGTTTCTGTGCTCTACAGCAGCCCAAGTGCTTTAAAGCCATTCCGTGCTGTATAGTTTGCACACCCATCCCAGTGGAGGGAAAGGAGTATCAGTGTTTCAAGGCAACCTGTTCTGAACTTTGCTTTAAAAAAAAAAAAGCAAAGGGCTTCCTATGAAGGACAAAATGCAGAATGGGATATGGGAGAGCAAGAGACACTGTAGATCTTCAAAGAGAGACTCCACAACCCACACAGCCTTCTTCCCAATAGTGTTAACTCCACATTTTTACAGCGTGGCATGTGTGTATCTTTTGTCAATTACTGGTGTATTATTTGGGGTGGGTAGAATGGGGTGGGAAAGAAGGGAGATGGGTTAGAATCATTTTTGTTAAAATTTGGGGAAATGGTGAAACAAAGGAAAGAACAACTAATGATAATTGGGTTCTGTGTCCATAATATTGTATCCTTTCAAAAAATGTCATTGGCAACCTAAAGGAGGACTATAAGAGACTGTTTAAAACCTGTGAATGCCTGAAACTTAGAAGCCAAGGTATTCTCTGCCTGAGCTTAATGCTGTTCCCAACAAAGAACTAAGAAGCTACCAAAGCTGCCATTTAGGGGATGGAAATTTGTTGAGGAGGAAAAGTCTTATTGGAGTGTATACACAGGCAGATCATTCTGTCTTAGAGGTGCTAATTCATGAAATTGACAAGCCTTTCTTTTCCTGTTTTGAAGTTATAAACATCAGCTTCTCCATCCAAGCCACTGGTGAAGTATTTAGGGAAGGGCAGAGAGTGGTATAGGAGGGAAGCGAGTAGGGAAAACAAGGGCCATTGCTCGTAGGGTGGAAAACTCTTGGAGACTCTGTTTTTTGAACTTTGAAACCATCGGTAGGTAGGGTTCAGTCACTGATAGCACAAGTTCAAGAGCTGAATGATTTCAAAAGCCCTGGTCTCAGGAGATTTAATTTTCATAGTGGGGCAGTTGTTCTCTTTAAAACAAAACAATTTTTTTCATCCTAAGAATGGACTAAAATCCAAAATGCTGTCTTAAGTCATGAGATCTATCAGTTCCTGACATCGTCTAGAACTGCATCTAGGAAAAAAAAAGTGAAGTCTCTCAGTCATGTCTGACTCTTTGCATTCCCATGGACTGTAACCTACTAAGCTCCTCTGTCCATGGGATTCTCCAGGCAAGAGTACTAGAGTGGGTTACCATTTCCTTCTCCAGGAGATCTTCCCAATCCAGGGATCGAACCCAGGTCGTCCATGTTGCAGGCAGATGCTTTACCATATGAGCCACTTGTGTTAGGTTTCTGTGAAAACTTTTGTTTAAATGTAAACTTCATATCAACACTGTCAGTTTTTTGTCTGAATAAAGCTATATAGATTTTTTTTTTTAAGTCCTGGGAGAAATAACAGTAACCTCAGATATGCAGATGACACCACTGTAATGGCAGAAAGCAAAGAGCATCTTGATGAAAGTGAAAAAGAATGAAAAGCTGGCTTATAACTCAACATTCAAATAAAGAAGACTATGCCATCTGGTCCCTTCATTTTATGGCAAATAAAAGGCGGGGGGGAAGTGGAAGCAATGACAGATTTTCTCTTCTTGGGCTCCAAAGTCACTGCGGATAGTGACTGCAGCCATGAAATTTACAAATCACTTGCTTCTTGGAAAGAAAGCTATACAAACATAGGCAGCATATTAAAAAGCAAAGACATCATTTTGCTGACAAAAGTCCATCTAGTTAAAGCTATGGTCTTTCCAGTAGTCATATATGGACATGAGAGTTGGACCATAAGGAAGACTGAGCACCAAAGAATTGATGTTTTTGAATTGTTGTGCTGGAGAAGACTCTTGAGAGTTTCTTGCACAACGAGGAGATCAAACCAGTCCACCCCAAAGGAAAGCAACACTGAAAACCCATTGGAAGGACTTAAGCTAAAGCTGAAGCTCCAATACTTTGGCCACCTGATGAGAACAACTGACTTATTGGAAAAGACCCTGATGCTGGGAAAGATTGAAGGCAAAAAGAGTAGAGGGTGACCAAGGATGAGATAGTTGGATGGCATCACCAATTTAATGGACATAAGCTTGTTCAGACTTGGACAGATAATGAGAGATAGGGAAGCCTGGTGTGCTACACTCCATGGAGTCTCAGATAGTCAGACATGACTTAGTGATTGAACATCATCAACAATCCATCTCTTATATAATAAAAATGTAGCTTGTGGGTTTTTTTTTCTTTCATTTTCTAGTTTATGGATATAGTTTATGACTTAGAAATTGTTTTTAAATTATGATTACATTGCAAAGTTTCACTATTTAACCACTAGTTTTGTTATCGTATTTACTTCAATAACTTTGTTGAAAATATAACATTTTTTGAAATTTGTTTCTGCCAATTTTGTTTTTGCCAATTTTCTACCTCACCAGTACTCATCATTATCCTTTAAAAATACTTATGACTGCATGAATTTATCTTTTCTTTCTCCCAGGCAGTATGCTTCCTGGAAAGTATACAGGTGTTATTTTTGGGTCCTTGCTTATATTTTAATGTACATATGTAGTCTCTAGATGTTAATAAAACATGAGAAACTCTATCTTCTGCAAATTAGTGCTGTGAAGGATTGATGTGATGTCAATGTATATTGATTTCTTTTGCAGATATTATGCTTATTAATTTCCCATCTGCACTCATTTTTTTTCTCATTTTTCCCTGAGATACAGAATATTCTCTAGTAATGGCTAGGTATGGACTTAATGTTTTCTCTGGAACTTTTGTTACATGTATTTTGAATCATCTTACTCTTTTATACATAGCTTCTCTTTTCTTCTTTCTCCTTTTACTTAATTCTAGAAGAATTTGATGAATTTTTTAATTAGTCTCCAATTTTCTACAATATCCAGTGTGCTTATTCAGATTTTTTTAGTCCTACATTTGTGCTTTTTGTTCATATGCAAACCTGTAATATATCATAAGATCAATGGTTTTTATTTTATACCATTGAGGGGGTCACTCTTATTCACTAACACACACGAAAAAGAGGATACTGTCAGAGAACGTATACATTGCACTTGGAGAAAGAAGTGTTCACATTTATTCTAATCTTATTTTGTTGGGTTATAGATTCTATGATCGGTAAAGTCTTTGTTAGCAAACTTTCTGAGGGCCACAAGCTATTTTGGGGTGTTCATCAGGTCAGTATAGATTCACCAATTTTTTCTAACTAGTTCAGAGGCTCCCACTGGGAGTGAGATTGAGATTGCACCATATGCTGAGCAACAGTAAGCACCAAAGGTGGGACTGCTGCCCAGTAAACATAAGGGCTGACATTTTCACAGGATCTCTGTTGTGGGTTGAATAGTGTTCCCTAAAAATGTGTATTGAAAATCTAACCCCCAATGCCTGTGAATGTGACATTATTTGGAAATAAGGTAGTTGTAGACATAATCATATTAATATCATGTCATTAGGATGGGCCTTAACTGAAAAGATTGGAGTACTTATAAAAAAAAGAAACTTGGACATCAAGACCCACACAGAGAGAGGAGAGTGTCATGTGAAGATACAGACACAGAGCAAAGATGGCCATGGGAAGACAGAGACAAAAACCTGAGTGATGTGTAAAAGGCCAAGGAAGGCCTGAGATTAACATAATCTGAAAAAAAATCAAAAGACATCCTGCCTCAGAGGCTTTGGAGGGAACATATTCTGCTGACATGCTGATTTTTTACTTCTAGACTCCAAAACTGTAAAAGAATAAAATTTATTGTTGTTCTGAGCTACCCAGTTTGTCACACATTGATACGGCAGCCCTAGCAAACAAGCAGTGACATCACCTTTAAGATCTGCTTTCTACACAGCTGCTTCATGACCTTCTCTTTCTTACAGCAATGTCTTCTCTGGGTTCGGGCTCTGTGTATGGTTTGCCTGTGCCCTCTCCACATTTTCTCATTTTCTTACTTTCCACCTAGTGTACATCTAACTTTTGTTGTATGTACTGCTCTGGTTCCCAGCAAGGTTACAGATTTTTCCTCAAATCTTATCATACCTTTCTTCATTTCAATTAGGTGTTGAAAATCTGTCTTCAACATTTTTAAGAGCAGATGGAAACAGTCTAGCCCTCCTTTCTGAGATATGCCCAGAAAGTAGAATTTCTGTCCTGCAACTCTTGAACCAAGAGCTATTGCTTGCAAATCACCCTCTATTACAAGAAAAATTGACTCTGGATCAAAGTGGGTGTCTACATCTACGTGAGCCACACCAATCATGGGAGTTTAATACGATTTTCCTTGGGAAAGAAACAGAATTGGAGTCAGGTAGACTAATCTGAACTTTTGATAGTGTATAACAAGTTATTCCCATCTGACTATTACTTTCAGAAAAGCACAGGCAATTCTGATGGTTCTATAGATTTTTACATCTTGCAGAACCTCACCAGACTGCCTCAGAATTAGCCACCCACTAAGCATCACTTTCAAAGAGATCTCTTCTCTAGATTTGCCTCTAATTTCTTATTAAAATATAAAATTACATGTGGACTTGTGTCCCACCAGTGTAATTTTTCTTTCCTATTTATTCAAACAGT
This sequence comes from Kobus ellipsiprymnus, assembly GCA_006410655.1. NCBI lineage: Eukaryota > Metazoa > Chordata > Mammalia > Artiodactyla > Bovidae > Kobus > Kobus ellipsiprymnus. The sequence continues at coordinate 108,511 of SJYR01003935.1, read as the reverse complement.
TTGCATCTCCTGAAATACTTTTTCCCTTATCTTGAGTAATTCATTATTTACTTCCCTGTAACAAATGGAGTTTTCCTGCAAATATTGCTTGAAACTTTCTTATGAAATAAGCATTTCAACCAATTATTAGAGATAACCTGTAAGACCAACTCTTACATCCACCTGATTGCACATGTTTGACAAAATTGCCTTATCACTAAAATTTGGAAAAATTATATATGATCTTATTGATATTTTGACACCATGGGAACACTCCAGCGATGGGTTTACTCACATTTACAGACATCTTTGGCACTTGACTACGTGAGATTTTGTAGACACGTGAGAGAGAATGATTTCCTATGGTACCCAGGATAGCATTCATACATTAATGATGTCCCAATGGGAAACTCAGTTTCATTGGTTTGGATATTCAGTTTGGCAAATTGGAAATGATCTAGGGCATTACAGTGACCTAGGGACCACAAACTCAAGAACATAAGATTTTAAAAAAAGATACCTAATGCCATTCTTCTTTCTCTAGTATTAGATTTGAGGTCACACAAAATAAACCTTTATTTTGGAAAGAAAATGTCCCTGTAATCTTTGAAGGGAAATTTCCATTAGCCTGTATCCATTAGAAAACAAACTATCTGGAAGTCTATTTTCCTATCTGGACCTTCTATTTATAGCATTTACTGTAAAAGACAGCTCCTATTCAATGTTCCACATTTTCAGGGAGACAGAGAGAGTGTTTCTGCCCAGCTTCCACCTAGTTTGTTGTCTGTGTACTTCAGTGCATCAAACCCCCAGTAGAGGGCTTATAGGCATGAATGCAGAACTCAAGATGTTTTCTGAACCTTGGAAGCAATCACTAGCTTTCTAGGTCTGATTCCTAGGAAGGCCATTGCAAAACAATGAGGTAATAAATATTATCTCCTCAAAATGAAACCAACAATAACAACAAATCTACAGTTATTATAAGAAAATATGGTTTGATGTGTATGATGAATAAAAGTCTAGCTTTATCTTTAAAACCCTGTGCCTATAGCTCTAGGCTCAATGAGTAAAGACTCACTTTGTGTTCAATTAGCAGGAAATCAAAAAATGTATATATACTTTGGAAAATAGAAATCATTTCCACTTTGTTTTGATAATTTCTCCTTTAGTTTCTATTGAGCTCTCCTCTTCTTCCCTTTCAAATTTTTTTTTCATATAGTGAAAGTTATGCTAGACACAATTCTGCACCCAGACAATTCTGTCTGAAGATTTGCAAACCAATTTATCATCTCTTCAACATAATTAAATACTTATCCTCAATGTGAGAATTTGATTTATTTTCAATATATTTCAATTTATTTATCCTTTACAGGATATATTTTCATCTGTATTGCCAGGTTCTTTTTTAACTTAGAACTTGAATATTAGGTATAACTAGATTCTAGTTCAAGGAGTTTCCCTTTATAAATATAACCTACTGGACAGAGGAGGCTGGTAGGTTCCTAGTCCATGGGGTTGCAAGAATTGGACATGACTTAGCGACTAAACCACCACTACCAAAGGCCAGATGAAAATGAAGATGGTCTGGCAGATCTCCAGTCTAAAAAGTCTACCTGATAAAATTATGGCTGCCATCTCAGTACAGGTTGTTGTTATTGTTCAGCCATCCAGTCATGTCTGAATCTTTGCCTCCCTGTCCCTCCCATCTCTCAAAGTTTGCCCAAGTTCATATCCATTGCATCAGTGATTCAATCCAGCTATCTCATACTCCAACTCCCTCTTCTCCTTTTTCTCTGTCTGGTGAAAAAAAAAAAAAATCTCAGAATTTAGATGATTGCCTCTCGCTGTTAATTCAGTGACTCTAACCTAGGTCTCTGTATTTGTAAACAGGCATATTAGGAAACTCCAAGTTGAAACCATTGTGTTTCTGGAGAAGAGTGAGGACAAAAATGACTTGAGTGTCTGTTCTTAGTCTGTTTATTTTGAGAACCGCTCTTTTCTTTCAGAGATCTCCAGCAGTGAGTATGTTATGTGAAAGAGTCACTTCAAAGATTCCCTTTCTCCTGTCTTCACTTTCTGAATGTTCCTGTCTTCGTGGTGTTGATTTCCTTAGGAAACCTTCTCCAGACCTTAGAAATACACTCTTATGCATTTTCCCACTGAGTTTATGTTTCTTTATTTTTTGTTTTTCTTTTCACCAGGGAAGGAAAACTTCAACAGCTGAAATTAGTGTAAAGCTAAGGAGCAAGTCAGCCTTCTATTCACTTAGAATTGGTTCAGATGGTAAAGAACCTGCCTGCCAACTCAGAAGATGCAAAAGACCCAGGTTCTGCCCCTGAGTCAGGAAGATCCCCTGGAGAAAGAAATGGGTACCCACTCCAATATTCTTGCCTGAAACATTCCATGGACAGAGGAATGTCTGGCTCAGTCTGTCAGTTATGACTGAGCATGCACACACATAGCCCATATTGGCTAAAACAATCTTTGTGTTTAGTTTACAGTGTAGCCCAATTTTCATAGGGAATGCATAGCATTCTCCAGCCAAATAGGCTATTAATAACACTTTTGCATGCTTTGTTTTCTGCTGGTCTGTGTTTCTCTCCAAAATCTATGAAGATGGTCAATTTACCCCAATTTAGGTTCAACGATATTTTCTTTCAGTTCCTATACTTTGACAACATTTTGCTTCTAATTCTAATTAGATGGACTTTCCTGGTGGTCAGGTGGTTAAGAATTATCTTTACAATACAGGGGATTCAGGTTCCATCCCTGATTGGGGATGTTCCATCCCATACACTATGAAACAAGGCTGAACATGAAAATTGCTGAGTATGTGTCTCTGGAGCCCACATGCCACAACTAGAGACTGCATATCGCAGCTACCAAAACCTTGTGCTCGGGGGCCCAAGCACAGCAAATATTGAGCCGTGGCTTCACAACTAAACAGCTTGTGCACAGCAGCAAAAGACCCCACCTGACTCTACAAAGATTGCTCATGCTGCAACCAAGACCTGACAGAGTTAAATATATAAATAAAATAATCAAAAAGATGTATTGTATAGCACAACACCTGCTTATTCAATCTGCAATGCTGGAAGCCTAGTTCAATCCCTGGGTCAGGAAGATCTCCTGAAGAAGGAAATGGCAATCCCCTTCAGTATTCTTGCCTGGAGAATGCCATGGACAGAGGACCCTGGTGGGCTATAGTCCATGGGGTCACAGAGAGACATGACTGAGTGACTAGAACCAAAGATCATCAGAATCTTACATGTTGATGTCTCTTAAAACTATTTATTATTGATTTGGCATTTAATTTTGCCAAGTGCACAAATAAACACCACCTTGTAATTACGGAAATTTGGAGAATCTTGTTTAGATATTCTGCAGCCTTTTGGAACGTGAGGTAGTGTGCACTAAGCTGGAAGTTCACAGAGAGGGGCAGGGCCTCTCCAGATTCCTTTCCCCTGACTGTCACTGGTCCAGCAGATGGTGCTCTCCCCAGTGAAGCTGAAGCTCATCCCTTTCTAGGTGCAGGTCACATGTATAACTTACTTCTTTTCCGAAAGGAAAGGCTTCCAGAGGTTTTCCTCTGTGTCTCCAACTAAGGATATCAGGTTGATTTGGACACAAAATTTCTGGAAAGAAAGTAAAAGGTATGTTTTATTGAAGAGTTTTCACCAGAGGTATTCTGCAGTCATAGGGTGCTCTGGTTGGTACTACCTAAAAACACAGAATGGACTAGATCAACTGAGATTTCAATCTCAATTTTTAATCAAAACTATATAAAAGAAATTGCTTGTCCTGAATCTTCCAGGCTTTTAAGTACTCTGAACAGAGAAATTTACACCTTTAGTTAAGTACCAAAACTTTTAAAGAAGCAAAAGGATCTCTTGGAGGATAAGTCATTCATTTACTCAGTGTCTATTAATTGAGTACTTATTCTGTGTCAGCCATTCATCAGGGTCTGGTTATAAAATGGTGAAGAACATAGATAAATTCCTTGTCTTCCAAGGCGCTTACATTCTCAGGAAAGATTTCTATATATATATATTCCACACAGACTAATCATCTAATCATTGCATATTGGAGACTCATGTTTTAATCAGCTTATTGTTCCTGAATCCTTCAGCATAATTACCTAGATACAAGTTCTGAGAATTTAAGGAATCTTAAACAGCTCAGCCAGAGAAGGCGATAGCACCCCACTCCAGTACTCTTGCCTGGAAAATCCCATGGATGGAGGAGTCTGGTAGGCTGCAGTCGATGGGGTATCGAAGAGTCGGACATGACTAAGCAACTTCACTTTCACTTTCATGCATTGGAGAAGGAAATGGCAACCCACTCCAGTGTTCTTGCCTGGAGAATCCCAGGGACGGAGGAGCCTGGTGGCTGCCATCTATGGAGTCGCACAGAGTCGGACACAACTGAAGCGACCTAGCAGCAGAAGCAGCAGCAAACAGCTCAGCCTGTGTAAAGTTGCTCCCCATTTTCCCCATATTCCTGCACTGCTTTGATCTACAATCTCCATAAAAATTACTTTAATTTTTTTTTTTTTCCTTCTTGTGCCACCTCTCCACTTAAGTATAAATAACACAGGACAGGGAGTTTGCTCATCTTGTTCACTGCTATAACACCAGTGCCTGGAAGAACATCAAACACAGAGTATATGCTCAATAAATTGAATTAAATGAATAAATGGTTTATACTTGTATATTAGCAAATGCAAAAACCATAGAGTACTTCGATGACATTAAACAAAAGAAAGAAGAAAATAATAAATCAGTCAAAGCTTCACATTAGCTAATGTTTCCTGATTTAGAGGCAAACTACAGCAGGACTTATCATGTTAAACAAAGAATTCTAAATAGCAGAGCCTGATCAGATGGTTCCCAAAACATATGATGCACTTGAAAGTGAATTACAACAAATCGAATCACAATAAAATACTCGTAAAACAAGCAAATACTTGTCAATAATTAGAATTAGAAAGTAGAGAAACAACTGCTGGAGAGGCCAGGAGTCAAGTTACAAACAGATTAAAGGGAGAGATAGGCTTTCAGTGTTATCCCTTCTATGCATATTCACTGAAGCACTGCTGTTTCAAAGGCTTTCCCATTCCCACCAAGACACAGTAACTAGCAGAACTTCCTTTTAATTGGAATCTAAGGAAGTAAATATTTGTGAATATGGGAACAGTTTCAACCAAAATGCCATTTTATTTGCAAAAATCTCATCATTTTGAGGATCTGAAACCAGCAGGTGGCAGGGGTGCAGACGCCACATCTGTCTTGAAAAGTCACAGCTTCCGGAACAGTGAGGGATAACAGCAAAGCACAGTTAAATGGTCATATTATACAGACCCAGCCAAAGATGGAGAAGGCATGGTAGCATAGCTTCCATCTCCTTGATCCTGGAGCCAGACTCAGAGAAATCAGTCTCTCTCTGAGCATCCCATGCTGATAAATCATCTCATAGTCATTATTAGAATAAAACATCCTCCAAGTGTAGGCACTGGAACAGCTAATAAAGCAGCTGCCAGTTTGGATTAATAAAGTAAAGAATATCTGGAAAGAGAACAATGACTATTCTATTATCTCTATATTTGTGGTGGTGATGAAGAAAATTCACATGTTGGGCTACAAAAGAGTAAATGTGAATATCTTGGGAGCAAAAAATGAAAAGAGATTGGAAATAATTCTGGTACAAAGTCCTCCAAAATTCTCATTGTATGTTGAACCCTTGAGTATGTGCGTGCTCAGTTGCTCAATCATGTCCAACTCTTTGCAACCATATGGACTGTAGCCCACCAGGCTCCTCTGTCCAGGGGATTTTCCCTGGCAAAAATACTGGAGTGGGTTGCTATTTCCTCTACCAAGCGGTCTTCCTGACCCAGGGATCGAACCTATGTCTCTTGCATCTCCTGCATTGCAAGTGGATTCTGTATCACTGAGCCACCAGGTAAGACTGGGCCCTTGTGGTTCCTAAATTTATTAGGTGCTGGTATTTGGCTGCTGGAAAGGATTCTTTGGAACATTTTGAGATCAGGTGCTTTATTGCTCATGCTTTATACTTCCCATGTAGAGATGTGCATGCTGTGATGGGCCTAAGATTCTGATAAACAAGTGAATGACCTTACTTAAAACATTAACATCAGCCACCATAATCCCATTTCAGAGCCCTTAGCCTGTTACTAACCAGGTGACATATGACTGGATGAACTACAATTATACCTTCACTCCTACTACAAAATTTACTTTTGATGGTTAAAAGATTTCTGAAATAATTCTTAAATGATCTCAGTTATTTTAAATAAGCTTTTCTCGCATATCAATCTTTTTCTGGATCTCTGAAAATTGCTCTTTTTTCTTTTATGCCTGAAAATTGCTCTTTTTCTTTAATGCTTGGAGAGTATGTTTTCTTCACTTAATGTGTCACCTATATGTTCATAACTAGTAGCTGTGTGTTTTTGAACTTGCCATTTAATTTATGTTTAAGGTTTTCCTTCATAGCTCATGTTATTAGTTCCACCTGTTCCTCACTCTTACTTTTCATATACACTTCCCAAACTTAATACCTCTGAATATTTCCTTTTCTTTTCCAAATCACACTAAACCCTTCTTAAAATGAAGATCAGTTTCAGCATTCAGCAGGCCAATCAGCTCACACTCATCCCTCATCACAAATGAAGGATACTTTTGTTCCAAGGTGGAAATTAAGTGCAAAGAGTACACTTCCATTAGGAAATTAGTACAGAAAGTCAGCACAAGATTTCACTAGGAAAAAAAAAAAAAAAAAACAGGAATGAGACTTTCCATGAGGGACAAAGAGATTGATCTGCAAACCAGAGAGTATAGGCACACTGGGGGAGCTGCCAGGCTCCAATCTCCCTGGGATGTGCAGCACAGAGAATCAGTCCCTCTGAGATCATAGCCGGGCTATAGAAAACTTCCTGTCCAGGAGAAAAGTCATCCTTGTGGCTTGGAGTGTGTTTACCAGGCAGAATTTCTGGAGGTGGCTGACATACTGGAGAAAGAGAAACAAAGTGCTCTTAATTGTGTGAAAATAACTTTTCCTCATTGATGAGCTAGCCAAGAGACTCATAACCATACGTCTATATGTTTTAACAGTTGTGGTAGACTAACATTTTAATGATGGCAAATTTAAACAGAGAAAGAGAGTCTTGTTAAAAGAACTGATACACTGCAGAACAGTGACTAGAACTGAGACATACTTGGTTCATGGTTTTCCATCTAAAGTACATTCCTGAGATGACATAGCAGACAGTTCCTGTCCACATTTTGTTCTATTAATATCACTGTTCACTCAGTACACAGTTGTTAGATTGATGGATTTTTATATAGTCATACCTCCTTTCTAGAAAGGCATCAATAATTTATATCCACCTTCTTGGCGATAAGAAATGTTTGTGCCCAAATCTCATCCAACATGTTGTCCAATCACCTATCACACTATGCTATGACCAACAAAATTCAGACATCTCTTTCCAACCCCTCAGTGTCCACCTGCCATGTTTTGGCAGAGAAAATCAGTCTCCTCTCTGCACTCTATAGAGCAAAGTCCTCCTCAAGCATTCATTTCATTCCAATGAAAAGAGAATCATTGAGTGAAATCTTCTAAAAATCCTACAGTCCTCACAATAAGACTGCATATTCCATACCATAATTTGTATCTGAGTCTTTGTCTCTATATACAGTTGGTTTGAACCCAGAATCAGAATACACTTGAATCTCTTAAATTATGTAAAACTGTAGTAATGTGAAAAGTCACTTCAGCTTGGCTTAAATCAGGTCAGTTTCTCAGCCTAGACTTTAGATTTCTCAAGAATAAAATGGGGCATTGCACTATAATAAATTATCCCTTTAAGGACTTTATAAATACTCTGATGTTGTAATATAGAATTTCAGGGCTCATCAGTCCCTTGTTTCCCTTGATTAATAAGTGCACTGTAATGTGATATTTAAGTACCATGCTGGTTAAATCTTTGTTGACTAAGCCTCACACTTCTGCATTCTCCTTTGACTGCTGAGGCTACAAGCCTGAAAGCTAAAATTGATTGTCTTTCTTGTCAGCTGTGTCCTGGTTAAGCTGGCAGTTGAAGGCATATATACTGAATTAAAAGGCAGGAAGATGATAGAAGTCATTCTTGTAGACGGGCTCAGGAAGTAGCAATTGATGGCTCTTTCTTAGTAGCAGCAACTTTAATTCCAGCAATGGCAGTGACTGCATGCTCCAGCAACCTCAGCTACCTTCTGGCAGCAGTGGCAGCTTCTGCAGCATGAGCAGCTGAAGGAAATACCTGTTCACTGACAGTTTCAGACACCTGTGCTCTAGTCCAGAGGAAATGGCAGGTTCCTGAGCTCTGGTAACATTTCCTGCCTCCTTTAGCTCTTCCTGCCCTTTTAACACACTACATGCACTAAACCCCTCACTCCTTAAAATATACAGAGTAGTTTTTTATTTTTTTTATTTTTGTGGCTCTAAAATCAGGTAGACTTAGATTCTGGTCCTCCCCATAGTTCAGTTCGATTCAGTTGCTCAGTCTTGTCCAACTCTTTGCGACCCGATGAACTGTAGCATGCCAGGCCACCCTGTCCATCACCAACTCCCAGAGTCTACCAAAATCCATTTAAATTGAGTTGTTGATGGCATTGAATCATCTCATCCTCTGTCATCCCCTTCTCCTCCTGCCTTTAATCTTTACCAGCATCAGGGTCTTTTCAAATGAGTCAGCTCTTTGCATCAGGCGGCCAAAATATTGGAGTTTCAGCTTCATCATCAGTCTTTCCAATGAACACCCAAGACTGATCTGCTTTAGGATGGACTGATTGGATCTCCTTGAAATCCAAGGGACTCTCAAGAGTCTTCTCCAAAACCACAGTTCAAAAGAATCAATTCTTCGGAGCTCACCTTTTTTCACAGTCCAACTCTCACATCCATACATGACCACAGGAAAAACCATAGGCTTGACTTGATGGACCTTTTTTGACAAAGTAATGTCTCTGCTTTTTAATATGCTGTCTAGGTTGGTCATAACTTCCTTTCAAGGAGTAAGTGTCTTTTAATTGCATGGTTCCAATCACTATCTGCAGTGATTTTGGAGCCCCAAAAAATAAAGTCTGACACTGTTTCCATTGTTTCCCCATCTATTTGCCACGAAGTGATGGGACCGGATGCCATGATCTTTGTTTTCTGAAAGTTGAGCTTTAAGCCAACTTTTTCACTCTCCTCTTTCACTTTCATCAAGAGGCTCTTTACTTCTTCACTTTCTGCCCTAAAGGGTGGTGTCATCTGCATATCTGAGATTATTGATACTTCTCCCAGCAATCTTGATTCCAGCTTGTGCTTCCTCCAGCCCAGCATTTCTCATGATGTACTCTGCATAAAAGTTAAATAAGCAGGGTAACTGTATGCAGCCTTGACACACTCCTTTTCCTATTTGGAACCAGTCTGTTGTTCCATGTCCAGTTCTAACTGTTGCTTCCTGACCTCCATACAGGTTTCTCAAGAGGCAGGTCAGGTGTTCTGGTATTCCCATCTCTCAGAATTTTCCACAGTTGATTGTGATGCACACAGTCAAAGGCTTTGGCATAGTCAATAAAGCAGAAATAGATGTTTTTGTGGAACCCTCTTGCTTTTTCNCAGTCAAAGGCTTTGGCATAGTCAATAAAGCAAAAGGAGATGATTTTCTGAAACTCTCTTGCTTTTTTGATGATCCAGCAGATGTTGCCAATTTGATCTCTTGTTCCTCTGCCTTTTCTAAAACCAGCTTGAACATCTGGAAGTTCACGGTTCACATATTGCTGAAGCCTGGCTTGGAGAATTTTGAGCATTACTTTACTAGAGTGTGAGATGAGTGCAATTGTGTGGTAGTTTGAGCATTCTTTGGCATTGCCTTTCTTTGGGATTGGAATGAAAATTGACCTTTTCCAGTCCTGTGGCCACTGCTGAGTTTTCCAAATTTGCTGCCATATTGAGTGCAGCAATTTCACAGCATCATCTTTTAGGATTTGAATCGCTCACCTGACATTCCATCACCTCCACGAGCTTTGTTCGTACTGATTCTTCCTCAGGCCCTAATGTGAATGACTTCACATTCCAGGATGCCTGGCTGTAGATGAGTGTAAGTGATCACACCATCGTGATTATCTGGGTCTTGAAGATCTTTTTTGTACAGTTCTTCTGTGTATTTTTGCCACCTCTTCTTAATATCTTCTGCTTCTGTTAGGCCCATACCATTTCTGTCCTTTATTGAACCCATCTTTGCATAAAATGTTCCCTTGGTATCTCTAATTTTCTTGAAGAGATCTCTAGTCTTTTCCGTTCTGTTGTTTTCTTCTATTTCTTTTCATTGATCACTGAGGAAGTCTTTCTTATCTCTCCTTTCTATTCTTTGGAACTCTGCATTCAAATGGGTATATCTCTCCTTTTCTCCTTTGATTTTGGCTTTTCTTCTTTTCAAAGCTATTTGTAAGGCCTCCTCAGACAGCGATTTTGCTTTTTAGCATTTCTTTTTCTTGGGGATGGTCTTGAGACCTGTCTCCTGTGCAGTGTTATGAACCTCTGTCCATAGTTCATCAGGTACTCTGTCTATCAGATCTAGTCCCTTAAATCTATTTCTCACTTCCACTGTATAGTCCTAAGGGATTTGATTTAGGTCATACCTGGATGGTATGGTGGCTTTCCCCACTTTCTTCAATTTAAGTCTGAATTTGGCAATAAGGAATTCATGATCTGAGCCACAGTCAGCCCCATAG
>SJYR01003935.1:82604-97605 GCA_006410655.1 Kobus ellipsiprymnus | reverse complement strand
CCATAGTTACTATCTTAATAATCTTGAACAGTTATCTAACCTGTCTAAGACTCAATTTCGCTGTAAAATGTGAAAAGAATATTAACTACCTCAGGCCTTTATTTTAAGAATTAAGTGCAAGGGCTGACCTGATAGCTCATTTGGTAAAGAATCCGCCTGCAATGTAGGAGACCTGAGTTTGATCCCTGGGTTGGGAAGATCCCCTGGAGAAAGGAAAGGCTACCCACTTCAGTATTCTGGCCTAGAGAATTCCCTGGACTGTATAATCCATGGAGTCACAAAGAGTTGGACACAACCGAGCGACTTTCACTTTCACTTCACATAGACTATATAATGGTGCTTAACAAGAGGACTCATTATGTATTAGCACTTACAGTACTCAAGAGTAACTAATGAATTTTTTTAAAAAGATTATTTTAACTTAAAAAAACGAATAACTGAAAGATGATAGAGAGTATCAGTGGTGATATATGCAGAAAATTTGTTTATAAGAATCGCAAGGAAATTGTGCATTCTTTGCCCTGATTTATCTTTGCTTCTGAGTTTGAACATGTACACATATGCACATGCCTGCTTTATTTCATGTTTCCTCCCAAGAAAATGTACTCTTACACACTGCTCATTACACATCTTCCCCCCAGGACAAAAACAAATCTCCTCATCCTCCTACAACTCGTATCATTTGTAGGCACCTTCATGGCCTCAGTCAGACTCACACCTGGAGCAACTGGGCAGCTCCAACTCCCACATATTTTGGGCCTGGAAATGAACAATGGAGACTCCTTTCATGGTAAAGCCAGACTGACACATAAAACTCATGGTTTCATATAAGAAAAAAAAAAAAAAAAAAAAAAAAAAACTTTTGTTCTCAGACATCTTTATTAAATTTTCAATGACTAGAGGTGTGCATTTATTAGATATAATGCACTGGAGGGGAGGTCTGCTCCAGATGCTCACTTGATTGTCTTCACTGTTGCAATATATTAACAGTTCACCCATGAGGTCAATCAGCTTTTGCCTTCTCTCTCCAAGATTGCAGTGGTAGGTCACCACTGTTTCATACTTAAAATATTCCTTGTTGGTGCTATTGAAATCTCCATTGGTAATGCCTGGGAGTGGCCCACAAAGAATGCCTAGGAAAATGGAAAGCAGTGAATTAAAATGACTATTGAGAGAAATCAAATGAGTCACTAAATGGTAACTATCTTTATTTTACCTTTATTATTAGATTTGAACCTTTGCTAACCTAGATAAGCTTTTACAAAGTTTTAATTTACATGGTCATGCCTGAATACAATTTGAGTATATTTGGGTAAGCATGAGAAGATTTATGAAGCTGTAGACTATGCTGAATATTTTGAAAATATAAATGATGTAAATAGAAATATAAATTACTAATATTCACTAAAGTAGATATAGAAAGCTAGTATAGAACAAGAAACTTGTAAAAATAGAAAAAAATTCACAAAGAAGTTATATCATAGTTTCATGTAGTATATATATCTAAATGTAAATTTGAATATAAAGGATAAAATTTACCAATTCATTTTATCAAGTCTGTTTGATTTCATAATAGTATACCCCTATAAAAGTGACCACAGAGTAACCTGCAAGAAATGTCAGATACAGTTTTAAATGTAAAAGTAGGATATAACACATGACAGCACATGGAAAAAGTTGTATTTTTCTAACACTATATAACTGGAATAAGTAACATCAACCAAATTTCTAAAACAAAATTAAAAATGAAAATTCTTAAGGAAGCTTTTGCTTCTGGTAATTTCAATAATTGACATCAATTATCTCTCCACCCATTTCCCACTTACCTCCAGAGAAAAACTAGAAATGCTGCAAAAATATAAAATATGTATCAGGGTGATAACAAATGAGGGACCATGGTCTCATAGAAGATGAAAATCCAGGAAAGAATCAAGCATTTGAGCTGCTTTTCCCTTGGGAAAGTTCGTTGACTCAGGAGGGGGCATTTGATAGGCTCATTGAGTCAAAGGCTTTGCTGATATCAGGGCTTCCCTGAAAGCTCAGTTGGTAAAGAATCTACCTGCAATGTGGGAGACCCCATTTCCATTCCTGGGTCGGGAAGATCTGCTGGAGAAGGGATAGGCTACCCACTCCAGTATTTAGGAGTATTTAGGCTACCCACTCCAAGGAAGCCCCCACAAGGGCTTCCCTTGTGGCTTAGCTGGTAAAGAACCCGCCTGAAATGTGGGAGACCTGGGTTTAACCCCTGGGTTGGGATGATCCCTTAGAGAAAGGAAAGGCTACCCACTCCAGTGTTCTGGCCTAGAGAATTCCCTGGACTGTATGGTCCATGGGGTCTCAAAGAGTCAGACACAACTGAATGACTTTCACTTTCACTTTGAGTCAAAGGACAAAAATTGCAGTTCAGGGCCTTCAAATTAGAAATTTTATTAATATCTCCTGATATGTATTGAGACTTCAACAAACCAGGCTCTGTGACTCAAGATTATTGGAATTATTCTTCAAGAACTGGTGGCCCAGAAAAATTAGTTTTTGAAATTGAATTAAAGTCTCAGATTGCTAGGGTCCTCAGGTACCTGGCAGAAACAACAGCAACAATAAAATCCCTCTCTGAAAGAAAATTAGTCATCCAAAATCTTGAATTTATTTCTACAGAAAAGCTTGCAAATATCATTCCTGATACACAATTAAAGGCAACCAGGTACTTGAACGAGTAAAACAACAAGAACAAAACCTACCATAGTCACTGACAATAGAAACTGATTTATCAGGACTCCAGATATTGGAATTTTTGTTATCAGATTTAAAAAAAAATACTATATTACTACTACTAATAAAGGATAAAATAAACAAAATGGAAATTTTTGGTTAAAAATTAAAAACAATTGAAGTGACAGGGCAAATTTTGAAAGAGCCTAATAAAAGTTCTACAGTTATAAAATGCAGTTAACTGAGATTCTGAATTTGGATAAGATTCAGTTCAGTTCAGTTCAGTCGCTCAGTTGTGTCCGACTCTTTGCGACCCCATGAATCGCAGCATGCCAGGCCTCCCTGTCCATCACCAACTCCTGGAGTTCACTCGGACTCACATCCATCGAGTCAGTGATGCCATCCAGCCATCTCATCCTCTGTCGTCCCCTTCTCCTCCTGCCCCCAATCCCTCCCAGCATCAGAGTCTTTTCCAATGAGTCAACTCTTTGCATGAGGTGGCCAAAGTACTGGAGCTTCAGCTTTAGCATCATTCCTTCCAAAGAAATCCCAGGGTTGATCTCCTTCAGAATGGACTGGTTGGATCTCCTTGCAGTCTAAGGGACTTTCAAGAGTCTTCTCCAGCACCACAGTTCAAAAGAATCAATTCTTCGGCGCTCAGCCTTCTTCACAGTCCAACTCTCACATCCATACATGACCACAGGAAAAACCATAGCCTTGATTAGATGGACCTTAGTCGGCAAAGTAATGTCTCTGCTTTTGAATATGCTATCTAGGTTGATCATAGCTTTCCTTCCAAGGAGTAAGTGTCTTTTAATTTCATGGCTGCAGTCACCATCTGCGGTGATTTTGGAGCTCCAAAAAATAAATAGTCTGACACTGTTTCCACTGTTTCCCCATCTATTTGCCATGAAGTGATGGGACCAGATGCCATGATCTTCATTTTCTGGATAAAATTAGTGGCAGCTTAGATATAGTTGAAAATTTAATTATTGGAAATTAGAATAGAAGAAAACATCAAAAACACAGAGATTCACTATATGGATGACATTTTAATAGCTCATCCTGATAGAGCTCATTTGCAAACTGTCCTCCAAGATTTGAACCAAGCGTTGACAGATAGGGGCCTAAAGATTGCCCCAGAGAAAATTCAAGTCAACCCACCCCTAACTTACTTAGGAAGAGTTATCAATTCAGAAACTGTGACTCATGCCCTGCTGTGACTGAGAAAAGACCATCTCATTACTTTAAATGATTATCAAAAACTTTTAGGTGATATTAACTGGATTAGACCTTATTTAAAATTAACCACTGCAGAACTAAAGCCTCTTTTTCACATCTTACTGGAGATTCTAATCCTACTTCTAAAAGACTGCTGAGGCTTGGGAAGCCCTAGGCAAAGTAGAAGCAGCTTTATCTGATAGTTATGTAAAAAGAATTGACTTAAGAGTAAACTGGCAATTCCTTTGCCTAGCAACCCAGACAGCACCTAAGGGAGGTTTGTGGCAAAATGGTCCTTTAGAATGGATCCATCTTCCTGTCCAAGCTAAAAAAATGGTAGCTTCTTATCCAAGCTTGATAGCAATGTTGATATTAAAAGGGAGGAAATGGAGTATTGAATTGTTTGGGAGAGAGCCAGCAGAGATTGTAATTCCATATACTAAGAAACAACTTGATGCTCTTCTAATGTTTGATGAAGATTGGCAGATTGCTATAGGAAATTATTGTGGTCAAATTTTACATCATTAACCTTCACATGCTTTGTTAATTCAAAAACTAAAAGAAGGGGAGTTTAAGTATAGCTCTCCCCATCAAATCTTGCAACATACTCTTTTCGTAATAAATATTTTAAATGCTGATTCAGCCGGAACCACTGCAATGCTTTGCCATTGGTGCCCGGAGCAATCAAATGCTAAGCCATTAGTAAAATGGAAGGATCTCCTCTCCAGAGAATGGAAAGGTCCCGACCCATAGCAGTCGAGGGTGTGCTTGTATTTTTCCACAGGACACAGATTCTCCGATTTGGATCCCGGACAGACTGATCCCCCATTGCTTCGAAGGGCACTCCTCTGCCCCTGCCGCCACCGCCGCACAGAACAGCCTCATGCTGGGAGCCGAGGGTGAGGCCAGCCTGGCTGCTGGGCCCAGTGCCCCAGAAGCCACTTCAGCGAGGGAGAGAGGGAGGTGCCCACTGGCAGGAGAGGCAAGATAAGCATCAAGATCCCGGTGGGACTGACAGCTGCTGCAGCACGAACTCTGACCAGAAAATGATTTTACTTATTCTATTTTAGCTTGTCTGCCCTCTCCTTATGTTTTTCCCTTTGTTAACGATTCAGGAAAACTTAATGTTCATATGAATTACACAGGTGGCCTTAATGTGGTGTCTTGTAAACAATGAATGCTCTCATCTTATTAAGATTTAAGGTGATCAAGACCGTTTGTGGGCTTACTAATTTTAGGGAATTCAGCTTTAATAACAACAATTACTACTGTTACTGTTACTATTACTATTACTGTGGCAACAATATCAGGAATTATAGACAGAAAGCTAGAGATGAGGGCAGACGCCTTAGAAGAAGCAATAATGCATATTGGGACTGAGTTGCAAGCTTTTATAGTGAAAATGGCGCTGTCATGCCACGTTGATTACCGGTGGATATGCCTGACATCTTTGAAAGTAAACGAGACAGATTAAGAGTGGGAAAAGGTTAAAAATCATATTTCAGGTGTTTGGAACAGGTCTGATATTGGCCTGGACTTAGGAAAACTTCATAATCAGATACAGACCTTGGAACACTCTCGATTGGATTTTACTGCTGTTGGAGCCACTAATGACTTTTTCCACACCTTCTCTAACTTTATTTCTGGAAAAGACATTCTGTCTAATGTCTTTAGTTGGTTGCTGTTGGTGCTTTAATTTTGCTTCTTTTAATCGTTCTTCCTTGTATTGTCAGGATTCTTCAGCAGAGCATTCAGAAGCTCTTGACTGAGCTGCACCTGATTATTTTAAAAAACAAAAAAGGGGGATATGCCAGGGGCCAGCGTGAGGAACTCCGCCCATGGCAAAGGTCATGAGGAAGGAGGCTTGGAATATGCAAAGGCGTGATCAAGCCTCAGGAAACCCCCTGTTCCCGAACATCTACCCCAAAACCAGGGTCTGTTTTATACTCTCACCTACACCTCTGACTTTATGGGGGGCTCTCCCCCATAATCGTTTCTCTCGGAGAAGGAGTAAATGTGCAGCTCCAAGGCAATAAAAATTCCTGGGCTTGACAAAAGTGTTTCAGCTTATGAACTCCTCTGAAGTTTATCTAGCCCACCTGTATAGGTTCGTCCAGCCACATGTGATTGTTTACAGCCTCCCAACCTGAGAGGTACGAGATGTTTTAGACTTACTAAAGGCAAATTCTTTTGGGGAGTTGGAAATTATTAGTATAGTGGGTTGATTAGGAATTATATTGGTGAAGGGTTTCTCATTTGTTTCGCCAATAATTACTGCTAATTCCCTGCCCTGGGTGTGACAAGGGTGTCTCAGGTCAAACCTCTGCTAACAGACTAGCTTGTGTGACAGGATTATCCATACTCCTGCAACTACCCACATGATTGTTTACTACCTCTCAACCACAAACAGCACAGAGAGTTTTGGAGTATTTTGAGAGTCTTAATTAGCATAGGGCTTTTCTCATTGTTGAGTCAATGATTGCCACCAGGCCTCCATATACTTAGGTACCTGGGAATATATTAATCAATGTATTTGGAATATAGAAAAGGAAATATAGTAGTTTTAAGGTTAGCAATACTAGACTTTTTGAGTTAATGAACTTTCTCTTTTGTAATAAATCACTGTACCTTGTTATAAATCACTGTGTCTTTGCTATGTAAAAATGTAACTTTATCACTATCTTAAGACTAAATAGATCTTAAGGGGAACATTGGTGAAAGGATTTTCATTTGTTGGGCTGATGTTTGCTGCTAAATCTCCATATTCCCTGCCCTTATAATGAATATAACTAGCCTATAGGAGAAATAAGTATTAACCTCTAAGATTAATCATGTTAACCTTGGGTTAAATAAATTCCTTTCTTGATTGTAACTCATTACACCCTCACCCTATAGGAATGCAACTTTATTTGGAGGGTGGTGCCTGGCTTAAGAAAAAACACTTTGGAAAAAATAAGTTTTTTGGTTATTAGAAAGAAAGGATCATAAAATGTCAGCAGGTCTCATGGCCAGAAGATGATGTAAAATCCCTAAGACCTTTTTATGTGAAGCACCTGATTTTGATAAAGGTCAGGACTGCTGATCCCCACGTCACTCTGTATTCATCCCTATGTGTAACAAAAGGTATATAAGCAAAAGGTATATCAGTTTCCGGAAAGACTGATTCCCTCATGTCGTTTCTTTCTTGCTTCCTGTTTTTCTGGCTGAATTCCCATCTGGAGCATGGATGCTATTCCACGTAAACCAAATTATTCAGCCTCTTTTTCTCCACTAATTTTCCTACTACACTATCCATTTCTAATCTCTCCATATATCTGTAATTAAATATGTATTTTTCCAAGGACGCAGACTCCATCCCCACCTTCGAATTCCCTGGATCCACTGGGGCTGGACCCTGGCAGTCTGACACTGTTTCCACTGTTTCCCCATCTATTTGCCATGAAGTGATGGGACCAGATGCCATGATCTTCATTTTCTGGATAAGATTAGTGGCAGTTTAGATACAGTTGAAAATTTAATCATTGGAAATTAGAATAGAAGAAAACATCAAAAACACAGAGCAACAAAAGAAACATAAATACAGACAGGAGAGTAACAGTCTTGTAGAATAGAGGAATAAGGATAAGCACATGTTTAAAATTGAAAACTAAGGCATCTCACAATGAAGGGAGAGAGATAATAGTGCATAAACAACATGTGAAGAAGTAATGATAGAGATTTTTCCAAAACTGATGAAATACATCAAACCACAAATTCAAGACACAATACAAACTCCAAAAAACAAATACAAAGAAATCCCTACCTAGATGCATTATTGATATTGTAAAAAATTAGAAGCAATTTTAAAAGCAGTAAGAAAACAGAAAAGATAACTTTCAAAGGAATCATACTTAGAAAAATTTTTAAAACATTTGTTGCCAGAAGACTTATAATACAGAAATGCTTAAAAATTATTCTTTAGGCTGGAGGAAAATAGTGTCACATAGAACTGATAGAAATGTAATATGGAAGAAGTGTAACAGAGTTAACATGTGGATAAATATAAATAAATACAACTTATATAAAAGCAGCAACTATAATATCTTGTGAGATACAAAACGTATGTAAAAAATAGCAGGATATGGCAGGAAGACATAAATGGAGTTGAGATTGCTATGGGTTCTTGCATTGTTTGGGAAGTGGTAAAATCATTATTTATAATAGATTATATAATTATAATAGGTTATAATTAAGATAAATTCAATTATAATAAATCAAGGATCTATATTGCAGTCTCTAGGATAATAAAATATACAAATAAATAAAATAACAAAATTTACTGACAAGGGATTGAACTCAGGCTCTTAGCAGTGAGAGTAAACAGTCCTAACCACTGAACTTCCAGGGTATCCCCTGATAAATTTTAAATGTAAGACAAAGAATGGATGAAAGTAAAAGATTTGAAACATATATAATACAAAATCAGAAAAGAAAGAATGTCAAATTTTCTATATTAATATTATAAGAATAGATTTTAACAAAAGAAATATTATGAAAAGTAAAGAGGAACATTTCCTTATGATAAAAGGGTCAATTCAGCAAGAAGGCAAAAATAATAGAGATAGACAAATCTAGTCATATTCAGTAATTGTAGTGATTTGAATGGCAACTCCTTAAAACGATATTTCATGTCCAAATCCATGGAACTTGTGAATGAGAATTTGTTTGGAAATAGAGTCTTTGAAGACATAATTAAGTAAAGAATCTTGAAATGAGATCAACTTGGATTAACAGAGTGGAACTTCAATCTAAAGAGAGCTTGTAAGAGAAGAGAAGGGTAGACATACACGGAGGAAACCATGTGCAATGGAGGCAAATAGTGGAGAAATACATCTGTAAGTGAAGGAATGCCAAGGATTGCATCAACCACCACAGGTAGGAAAGAGGGATAGGACAATTTTTTTTCTCTCTCTCTCTTGAAAAGGAATCAGTCTTGCTGACATCTTGATTTTAAACTTCTGGCTTCTGAACTGTGAGAAAAAAATTTTCATTTTAACCTACTGAATTTGTGCAAAACCAGTCCATTCTGAAGGAGATCAGCCCTGGGATTTCTTCGGAAGGAATGATGCTAAAGCTGAAACTCCAGTTCTTTGGCCACCTCATGCAAAGAGTTGACTCATTGGAAAAGACTTTGATGCTGGGAGGGATTGGGGGCAGGAGGAGAAGGGGACGACAGAGGATGAGATGGCTGGATGGCATCACTGACTCGATGGACGTGAGTCTGAGTGAACTCCAGGAGTTGGTGATGGACAGGGAGGCCTGGCGTGCTGCGATTCATGGGGTCGCAGAGTCGGACACAACTGAGCGACTGAACTGAACTGAAAGGCTTTGACTATGTGGATCATAACAAACTGGAAAATTCTTCAAGAGATGGGAATACCAGACCACTTTATCTGTCTCTTGAGAGACCTGTATGCAGGTCAAGAAGTAACAGTTTTAGAACTGGACATGGAACAACGGGCTGATTCCAAATTAGGAAAGTAGTACATCAAGGCTGTATATTGTCACACTGCTTATTTAACTTATATGCAGAGAACATCATGTGAGATACCAGGCTGGATGAAACACAAGCTGAAATCAGGATAGCCAGAAGAAAACATCAATAACCTCAGATATGCAGATGAAATGGCCCATACAGCAGAAAGTGAAGAGGAACTGAAGAGCCTTGAGATAAAGGTGAAGAGGAGAGTGGAAAAGCTGGCATAAAACTAAACATTCAAAAAACTAAGATCGGGAGCAGTCCCAAGATGACAGAGGAATAAGACAGGGAGGCCACTTTCTCCCCCAAAATTCATCAAAAGATCATTTGAATGTTGAACAACTTCCACAAAACAACTTCTGAATGCTGGTGGAGGACACCAGGCACCCAGAAAAGCAACCCAATCTTTTCAAAAGGAGTGGTCTTAAGGCTACTATAAGAAAAAGACTGAAAGCCAGAGACAGAAGGCTTAACTCCAGAACTTTAGAACATCAGAAAACTCCTGACTCCAGGGGACATTAATAGATAAGAACTCACCCAAAAGTCTCCACACCTACACTGAAACCAAGTTCTACCCAAGAACCAACAAGTTCCAGTGCAAGACACACCATGCTAATTCTTCAGCAAAGCAGGAACACAACTCTGAACATTAAGAGAAAGGCTGCCCAAAGCCATGCCAAACACATAGACACCCCAAAACTCACCATTGGACATTTCATTGCACTCCAGAAAGAAGAGATCCACCTCCACTCACTAGAACATGGATGCAAGCTCCTCCAAACAGAAGGTGTTGACACACCACTGGTCCAACCCCACCCACAGGGAGCAGATTCCACAATTAAGATTAACCATGAACTCCCAGCCTGCAGAAAGGGTACCACAAACACAACAATCTAAACAAAGTGAAAGGGCAGAGAAATATTCAGCAGGTGAAGGAACATGATAAAAACCCAACAAACCAAACCAAAGAACAGGAGATGGGAAGTCTACCTGAAAAAGAATTCAGAATAATGATAGTAAAGATGATACAAAATTTTGAAAACAAAATGGAGTTACAGATAAACAGACCAGAGACAAGGATTGAGAAGATGCAAGAAATGTTTAACAAGGACCTGGAAGAAATTAAGTAGAGTCAATCAATAATAAATACTGCAATAGCTGAGATTAAAAGCACTCTGGAGGGAGCCAATAGTAGAAGAAATGAAGCAGAAGAGAGGATAAGTGACTTGGAAGATAAAATGGTGGAAATAAGTGAAGCAGAGAGGAAACAAGAAAAAAAGAATTAAAAGAAATGAGGATAACCTCAGAGACCTCTGGGACAATGTTAAATGCACCAACATTCGAATCATAGATGTCCCAGAAGAAGAAGACAAAAAGAAAGGGCATGAGAAAATGTGTGAGGAGATAACAGTTGAAAACTTCCCCAAAATGGAGAGGGAAATAGCCAAGCAAACTCAAGAAACCCAGAGAGTCTCAAAAAGATAAACCAAAGGCAAAACACCCCAAGAAACATATTAATCAAACTAATGAAAATTAAGCACAAAGAGCAAATATTAAAAGCAGCAAGGGAAAAGCAACAAATAACACACAAGTGGATCCCCATAAGGATAACAGCTTATCTTTAATAGAAAATGTTCAGGCCAGAAAGGAATGGAAGGACATACTTAAAGTGATGAAAGAGAAAATTTACAACCAAGATTACTCTACCTAGCCAGGATCTCATTCAGATATGAAGGAGAAGTCAGAAGCTTTACAGACAACTAAAAGTTGAGAGAACTCAGCACCACCAAACCAATTCTTCAACAGATGCTAAAGGATCTTCTCTAGACAGGAAAGAGTAAAGGTTTATAAAAACAAACCCTAAACAACAAAGTAAATGGTAATGGGATCATACTTATCAATAATTACCTTAAATGTAAATGGGTTAAATGCTCCAACCAAAATGAAAAGACTGGCTGAATGCATACAAAAACAAGACCCCTATATATGCCATCTACAGGAGACCCACCTGAAACGTAGGTACACATACAGACTGAAAGTGAGGGGCTGGAAAAAGATATTTCATGCAAATGAGACCAAAAGAAAGCAGGAGTAGCAATACTCATATCAGACAAAATAGACTTTGAAATAAAGATTATGTTAAGAGACAAAGAAAGACACTACATGATGATCAAAGGATCAATTCAAGAAGATGTAACAATTATAAAGATATGTGCACCCAACATAGGAGCACCACAATATGTAAGGCAAATGCTAACAAGTATGAAAGGGAAAATTACAGTAACACAAATAGTGGGAGACTTTAATACCCCACTCACACCTATGGATAGATCAACCAAACAGAAAATTAGCAAGGAAATACGAGCTTTTAAGTGATACAATGGACCAGTTAGACCTAATTGATATCTACAAGGCTTTTCACCATCTTAAAAAAGAAAAAAATGGATTTCACCTTTTTCTCGAGGGCACAAGGAGCATTCTCCAGGATAGGTCATATCCTGGGCCATAAATCTAGCCTTGGTAAATTTTTTAAAAAATTGATATCATTTCAAGCATCTTTTCTGATCACAATGTGGTAAGATTAGATTCAACTATGCTTCTGAATAATCAACAGATCATGGAAGAAATCAAAAAGGAAATCAAAATATGCATAGAAATGAATGAAAATGAAAACATGACAACCCAAAACCTATCAGATTCAGTAAAAACAGTGCCAAGAGGGAGGGTCATAGCAATACAAGAAACAAGAGAAACATAAAATAAACAACCTAACTTTACACCTAAAGCAACTAGAAAAAGAACAGAAGAACCTCAAAGTTAGTAGAAGAAAAGAAATCATAAAAATCAGAGCAGAAATAAATGAAAAAGAAATGAAGACTACAGTAAAAATCAACAATACTGAAAGCTGGTTCTTTGAGATGATAAATAAAATAGACAAACCATTAGCCAGACTCATCAAGAAAAAAAGGGGAGAAGAACCAAATCAATAAAATTAGAAATGAAAATGGAGCAATCACAACAGACAACACAGAAATATAAAAGACCATAGGATACCTCAGCTGCTGCTGCCGCTGCTGCTGCTGCTGATGCTAAATCACTTCGGTCATGTCCAACTCTGTGCAACCCCATAGACAGCAGCCCACCAGGCTCCTCTGTCCACAGGATTCTCTAGGCAAGAATACTGGAGTGGGTTGCCATTTCCTTCTCCCCATAAGAGACTACTATAAGCAATTATATGCCAATAAAATGGACAACTTGGAAGAAATGGACAAATTCTTAGAAAATTATAACCTTCCAAAATTGAGCCAGTAAGAAATAGAAAATCTTAACAAACCCACCACAAGCACAGAAATCAAAACTGTAACAAAAAATCTTCCAACAAACAAAAGCCCAGGACCAGATGGCTTCACAATTGAATTCTACCAAAAATTCAATGAAGAGCTAACACCTATCCTTCCAGAAAATTGCAGAGGAAGGTGAACTCCCAAACTCATTCTATGAGGCCACCATCACCCTAATACCAAAACCAAACAAAGGTGCTACCAAAAAAGAAAACTAAAAGGTTATCATTACCTTCTTTCTAAATTCCATATATATGCGTTAGTATTCTGTATTGGTGTTTTTCTTTCTGGCTTGCTTCACTCTGTATAATAAGCTCCAGTTTCATCCACCTCATTAGAACTGATTCAAATGTATTCTTTTTAATGGCTGAGTAATACTCTATTGCGTATATGTACCACAGCTTTCTTATCCATTCCTCTGATGATGGACATATAGGTTGCTTCCATTTCCTGGCTATTATAAACAGTGCTGCAATGAGGGCGAAGGTAGGATGATTTTGGAGAATGGCATTGAAACATGTATAATATCATATATGAAACAAATAGCTGGTTCAGGTTTGATGCATGATACTAGATGCTTGGGGCTTATGCACTGAAATGACCCAGAGGGATGGTATGGGGAGGGAGGAGGGAGGGTGGTTCAGGATGGGGAACACGTGTATACCTGTGGTGGATTCATGTTAATGTATGGCAAAACCAATACAATATTGTAAAGTAATTAATCTCCAATTAAAATATTTAAAATAAATAAATAAATAGTGACAGTCTGAAAA
Source organism: Kobus ellipsiprymnus (assembly GCA_006410655.1). Classification (NCBI taxonomy): domain Eukaryota; kingdom Metazoa; phylum Chordata; class Mammalia; order Artiodactyla; family Bovidae; genus Kobus; species Kobus ellipsiprymnus. Next base: position 84,043 of record SJYR01003935.1, on the reverse strand, counting down.
AAAATTTATATTAAAAAAAACTTGAAAAAAAAAGAAAACTACAGGCCAATATCACTGATGAACAAAGATGCAACAATTCTCAACAAAATTCTAGCAAACAGAATGGCAAAACAGTATGGTAAAGTAAAATAAAGTAAAAAAAAGAAAAAAAGAAAGAAAGAAAAAAAAAAAAGATCATATATCATGACCGAGTGAGATTTTACACTTGGATGCAAGGATTCTTCAACATTCCCAAATCACTGTGATACACCATATTAGCAAATTGAAAGATAAAAACCATATGATTATCTCAATAGATGCAGAGAAAGCCTTTGACAAAATTCCACACCCACTGAAGACCAAAAACTCTCCAGAAAGCAGGCATAGAAGGAATATCAATTCAATTCAGTTCAGTCGCTCAGTCATGTCCAACTGTTTGTGACCCCATGGACTACACCACTCCATGCCTCTGTCTATGCCAAGCCTCTCTATCCACGCCAGGCCTCTCTGTCCATCACCAACTTCTGGAGTTTATTCAAACTCTTGTCCATTGAGTCAGTGGTGCTATCCAACCTTCTCACTCTCTTTCGTCCCTTTCTCCTCCCATCTTCAATCTTTTCCAGCATCGGGCTCTTTTCCAAGGAGTCAGTTCTTCTCATCAAGTGGCCAAGGTATTGCAGTTATAGCTTCAGCATCAGTCCTTCCAATGAATATTTAGGACTGATTTCCTTTAGGATGGACTGGTTGGATCTTCTAGCTGTCCAAGGGACTCTCAAGAGTCTTCTCCAACACCACAGTTCAAAAGCATCAATTCTTTGGTGCTCAGCTTTCTTTATAGTCTAACTCTCACATCCATACACGACTACTGGAAAAGCCATAGCCTTGACTAGATGGACCTTTGTTAACAAAGTAATATCTCTGCTTTTTAATATGCTCTCTAGATTGGTCATAACTTTCCTCCCAAGGAGTAAACATCTTTTAATTTCATGGCTGCAGTCCTCATCTGCAGTGATTTTGGAGCCCCCCAAACTAAAGTATCTCACTGTTTCCACTGTTTCCCCACTTATTTGCCATGAAGTGATGGGACTGGATGCCATGATCTTAGTTTTCTGAATATTGAGTTTTAAGCCTACTTTTTCCACTCTCCTCTTTCACTTCCATCAAGAGGCTTTTTAGTTCTTCCTCGTTTTCTGCCATAAGGGTGGTGTCATCTGCATATCTGAGGTTATTGATATTTCTCCCAGCAATCTTGATTCCAGCTTGTGTTTCTTCCAGTCCAGCGTTTCTCATGATGTACTCTGCATATAAGTTAAATAAGCTGGGTGACAATATACAGCTTTGACATACTCCTTTTCCTATTTGGAACCAGTCTGTTGTTCCATGTCCAGTTCTAACTGTTGCTTCCTGACCTCCATACAGATTTCTCAAGAGGCAGGTCAGGTGGTCTGGTATTCCCATCT